>JAILXH010091505.1:0-13015 GCA_023558415.1 Piaractus mesopotamicus | reverse complement strand
CAGCGAGCTAACGGCTAACCTGAGGAGAGAGAAGCCGAGGGAAAAGAGAGTGAGTGTAAAATCACAGCGAGCTAACCACTTCTGGAGAAGATTTTGACAAGCTAAAAGTAAGAGAGTTTGGTGAGTTTAAATTCATCTCATTAGCCGTTTTAGGTTTAGCTAGCTAGCTAGCGTTAGCTATGTTAGTTATCTAACTATCAAAAAAATGTGTTTATTAACTGAAAAAGATGAACATGCTTTGTAGTAATATAAAGGAAAAGTATGAAATTATTGTGCATTTTAGTGCATATTGCTTTGTGTATTTTCAGCGAAGTTTATTCAAATTTTCTTTTCCATATTATATAGGGCAGCAGTTTCATCCTGCCACATTTACAGGCGCCAGAATGTAGCTGTTGCATTATTTAAGGTGGAACGGAAAAGTCAGTCACTCTCAGATAAACAAATTACCTCTGTAATCCAATCTAATACAATGATTCAAAGTCCAACCACTGTCAGAAAAGTTAAACAAAGAAAAGAAAAATAGTGTGGATTACATAGCTTTTGGCTCCATTTGAATATATTTTTTTTTCTTTGGTTAATGATAATCAAGTCACATATCTTCGGGATTATTACTTTTTTTGGACATTGAGATAGTTTCAATATTTACAATTGAGTTGACATTTTGAAATGTTTGCCATCGAATAATAACAATAATAATAATAATAATAATAATATATTCATAAGTCATTGTTGATGGTTTAAAAAGAATTTGTATTATATTACATTATCACTACAATTATTTCATAAAACATTTATTAGGATTAAGTAAGATTATGTTGGCTCTTGCAACAAGAAAAATGGACTTGAATATACATTACATTTATACAGTGAAAATCTGGGGCTGGATTCACAAAATATTTAAGAAATACTTACGAAGGATCTTAAGACAAACACTAAATAGTTCATAAGAATGGGCCTCATTTACCAATATCTTCATAGGCTTCTTGTCAAAACTGTTGTTGAGAAAGGTCATAAGAAAAAGTCTGTCAGATGTCAGATTCATGACGCGTTCTTAACCCGCAAAATTGTTCGCACCTTTGTGCTCAAGTGTGTGTAGATTCTGTTCTTACCTAAGAATAAACCCCAAATTAGAAAACATTGACCAATGTAAGAATCTTCATGAAAACTGCATAAGTGTGTTTTAAGAAGAAATTTATTCTTAAGAATGTTTGGTGAATGAGACCTCTTGTTCTTAACAGTTCCCCAAAAAAGAAAGCTCTCAAATAATCTCGAAGTCTTATTTCTTAAGAAAATTGTATTTGTTTTCATGTCATGTAGATTATGAGTATCATGATACATTTTACAGATCACCGTGTTTTTTTTTTTTTTTTTGCTTTTTTTTTAGTTAGTTATATTTTGGGACACTCATTAAATGTTATCATTTAAAAAGTTTACTCTGTCAATTTGTACAGTCTAAGACAAGTGTGAGACTGTTGTAAAGGTAAGAAAATGATGTTTAAGAACAAATGGTCTTATAATACTAAGAGTTATAACAGTTAGAGTAATAAGAAAAGAGTTGAGAAATAAATGTAGTATATTCTTAAGAATTTTATTAAAGAATAATTACTTCCTTCTTAAGTATGTAGTTAGGAAAATAGAGGCATATTTAAGATTTTCATTCTTATGACATGTTTGTGAATCTAGGCCCAGGTCTGCTTGCAGAATACAATATTACATATGTTTGTTTGTTTATAATTATATTTTCATATATCTTCCCGCCCTCAAGTCTGTGCACACCAACGCATCACTGTCATGTTCTAGTGCAAATCATCACGTTTGGAATGATCACATTAAAGGGGAACTCTTTTTTTTTTTCAAAATTCCTGACAAATTCAGTCCATGAAGATATACACTCTCATTCAGAGGGGTTTGGTGTGAAATGGTTCAGATTTCTTTTATGGTGGTGGTGATAGGAACCAGGAGTCACCATGACTACAACACAAATATAGCAATTTTATTTACTATCCAGAAGCACCAGTGAACCTACGCATGTCGTCTAAATGTTTATATGGAATGTTTATGATGGAAAAATTGTTATAAATCCGAAAAAAATAAGCATCTGATGATGGAGCTCTTCACAAGCTGGATCAGGTGTGTTTGCAGCAGGGAACAGTGAATTTCTGCAGTGCTGTTGGTCACCAGGAGCAGGATTAAGAAACACTGCTTTAATCTGCACTCATTGCACTTTTGACAATGGATCTGTTGCTAAGAACTAAGGACTCTTGCTTATTACCAGTCTGCAATGATAATAATACATGGCTAGCAAACATTTCTATTGAGGCCCAACAGTTGGTTTATTTTCCCCTTCTCATTCTCCATTGTTTATTGTCTAGTCTGTACTGTGCTGTGCTTAACGGATGTATAGCTTATTGTAAAGTTCTGTGTGCAGTTCATTGTCTGTATTTGTTTTGTCTGTCATATTGTTTCATTTATTGCATCTGTAGTACCAAATCCTGGAGTAGGGTTCTGCGCAGGATTGTTTTTTTGTAATCTTGCATCTGCCCACTACTGCAAGATTTCAGTCTGCTCCCTCAGAAAATCTGCACTGTTTCTCCCACTTACGCCCGCAATGTAAATGTTTTGTCCTCCTCCTGCCTGCAGTCCTGTATAGCTGGTTTCCATCTGCTGTAAACATGACTGAAAACAACTACCACATGTCAGACTTGCCTTTAGTCATCTTTATTGCTGAGTATTCACTTTAGAGCACCTTCCACAGCATTGGCTGTTTGACTGTCTGAAAGCTCCGTTATTTCTGTGGCCTACAGGAGTGAAATTCACATGTTCACAGAAGAGCATTCTGGGGGAAAAAACTTCCCACTGAAAACATTAATAGAACATGTGTGTGTAATATTCTCAGAACATTTTTAGAACAAATATTTCTAGCTGGGAGTACAGTTTCTCTCCTGTGTGAGTGCGTTGGTGTACTTGGAAACTGTACAGCTTTTAACAGAAAAGGAAAAATTGTTGGATTCTGTTGAATAACACATTCCTTTACTTTCAGAAATGATGTAAAATTGTTGTTTACTGTTCAACAACATGTGGGTTCTGATTATTGCACTATATAAAATGGGGCTGATTTGAATTGTATGTGAGATTTATATTTATTAACTGATTTGAACTGTTATTATGCTTTACTTCATTTTAATCAAATTATGTATTTGACTTGTAGAAATCCAGTTGAACTGCTTGATACCACACAATCTGTATTTAGCTTGAACAAGAAAATAACAGTTTCTGTCATCCTGGTATTTGCCTTTCATATTTATTCATTTCAAATTACATGAGAACACATCCTATTCAGAGAACAAACTGAAAATATTTATGCACAATTTCACTTATCAAGTAGCCTAAACATGTAATTTGACCAGGAGCATAAGACTGTATATATAGTAATATAGTCAGCAATTACATAATGGTTTTCACTGCATCATCAGTGTTCATTAATAATTAAAGCTTTAATTATATATCACTTTTAACATGCAAAAATGCAGCATAAAATGCTACAGAATGTTTATATAAATCAGTAAGGCAGGGTACATAAAACCGCGAACAATAGGATAAGTTTAAAAGAATGCACCATTTAATAAAACGGTACAAGAAATGAAGGAATCAGTGGATCAAGCAGATATATGTTTCAAAATATACACATTTTTTTCTAAGCACCATTTTGTGAGCACCATTTTGTTGAGGATCACATTTGAAATTTGCCTGACTGTGTTGAATGATTTGTTCAAACCTATTTGAAATGGCTTTGCTGGCACCTCATAGGCAAGACAAGTTTATTTATATAGCACCTTTCACACGCTGCTGTCATCCAAAGTACTTTACAAATGAGAAAATACAGAGTCAGAAAATACAGAATTGTTTAAAAAGAAAGTAAAGTAAATGCAAATAAAAAAACATAATTAAAAACAACATTAAAACAAACATTAAAACACTACATTTAAAAAGGAAATCATTAAATTACAGGGTTTCCCAACAAGGGCGTCAAGGTCGTAAATCCAGTCTTTCTGGTTCTGGATTTTGTAATTACTGATAGGTATGACACAAAGACCCCGTTCACACTTGGCATCAACATGGGTGTTCTGATCATAAGGGGGCAGCGCTAAGTACAGGTGTGAATGGGGTCCAGTGCATCTCGGAGACACATTGTGATCCGAAAACACAAAACACCTTTGGAGGTGGTCAGGGACGCACATGATTTTTATAGTTTTAACTCTAAAGTGTCCTGATGCAGTGATCAGCTGCCTCATCACAGCAGAGACGAAAGCAGCTGCATATCTTCATTTTTCATCTCCTCTACCACGTCATGTTAGCAGTTCATGTGGTCTGGACGTTTGTAACAACCCTTTCATTTACATAAACATGGACTCGTGGTACATTTTTGTCTGACAACAAACACAGCGAGGGACTGATGTAGTAAATGTGGGTGGTACCCTTCCTTCAGTCACAAAATTTGATTACTGGAGATGCATCTGAGACACATGGAAATGCCAGGTATGAATGCCTATACATCTCGCTGTCCAATAAATACTAGATCATTCAAGATGGATGTTAATACAAAGTGTGAACAGGGCCAAAGTGGTCAATCAGTAATATCAACAGTTAAGTCCACCACCAGTGATTACAAAACCTAGCACTGGAAACTGGACTCATGGTCTGGATTTGAAGACCTCTGAAATAGGGGTTCATGGTGGCATTGCAGGGAGTTTGTGAGCCTGTAATGGAAAATTAAATTAAGTTTTAAAAATATAGTTTATAATATGTAAGTTAAAGTTCCACTATGTAAGATTTTTTGTGAAAATAAGAAGCATTAATAAGTCAGGAGAATGAACACAGGATAAAATGATGTGTGTGTGCACTGCTGTGAGTCGCCCTATAGAGCCTAAAATAGTAATTAAAAAGTCAGGGGCGTTGAGTCAGATTTCAGGTCAGTGTCAGGTCAAGTCAAAGTTAATTTATATAGGGCTTTTATGACAGGCATTGTCACAAAGCAGCTTTACGAAAGATCAAAGTCCAAGCCCCAGTGAGCATCACCAAAAGCAGCAGTGGCAAAACAAAAACTACAAGAGCAAGAGTAAGAAACCTTGAGAGGAACCAAGACTCTAAAGGAGAACCCATCCTCCTCTGGTCGACAGCAGATAGCAATACAAAAACACAGCAAGAGCAAAATGAAAAGAGGATGAGTATTTACAATTAATAAAATTCTAAATATAATAAAAAAGGAAAAGAGAACAACATGCGATTGGACAGACATATTTAGATTAATGAGTGATAACCAGTAACTACTGTTAGAGACTAATCAGAGTAACAATGAGAAACAGATCAGTAAGAATCAGTCACTGTTACCAGTGAAAACCAGTGTCTACTGTTAGGAGTATATTGCAGTAAAAAAATGAGAGTTACAGTTGTAATCAAAATTATTCAACCTCCATTGAAAATTAGGTTTATTGGCAAACTTTGCATATTTTCAGCTGTTTGCAATAAATAAATCAAGAACAATTTAAATAGCTCAACACAACTAATATAACAAGTAAGAAAAAATCAAATCTATCAGAGAGATAACTTCAGAACTGGCCAAATCAACAATTTAGGACATTCTTAGAAAGTCAAATTCAGCAAAAGGTCTGGAAGACCATGGAAGACAACTAAAGTGGATGATCCCAGAATTCTTTCTGTAGTAAAGACAAACCTCTTACAACATATAGTCAAGCCAAGGACATTATAGAGGTGGTTGGCGTATCTTTATCAAAGTCTACAATCAATATTTCATGCATGTAAATATGGAAGGTTTACATCAAGACACAAACCACTGGGAACACTCAAGAACAGAAATAAACATTTACAGTAATGAGCTAAACTATATCCGTATAATTAATATCCATATAAAGCCTTTGTTTTAATGAAATAAAAGCAGATAAATAAACACTGCATGTTTACAGTGTAATACCAGTGCTCCAGTGCTTCTCTGCTGTTCACCTTTGAATTTGTGGAAGCACCATCCCTCTCCAGTCTGCTGGGGGTGCTGTCCCACTGCTGACACCAGTGTGGTGTTAGCAAAGAAGATATGGGAAACATTGCACTTTAAGGGGGGAAGGCTCTTTTATTGATTAGGCAGCAAGGGAGAACTGCCACACTACAATATTCTTCTCTATATATGTTAAGGGAAATGGCTTTAAAATGGTTTGCTAGCATTTCTTAACCCCTTAAATGGCCAGGGCCCACTGGCAGGTTCAGAGTTTTATTACACGCTTCTGTAATCTAAGAATAGCTCAGCCAGTTTTCATTGAAGTCCCTCTAGTTACTAAATAATAAGCCTTGGTGTGTAAGCATGGGATTTTAAGGGATTAAATTAATAGACGAAAGTCTGATGTTGGAGGTTAATGGAAACTGCTAAACACAAATGTAGTGCATACCTGCAGAGCTACAGTCAAATGCAAACAATTGAACACTCAGAGTAAAATTATACTGTTGTAGTGTAAAAAAGTTTACCCACAATGTTAAATTCAGCAAATAAACAGTAATCGTGCGTTAAAATGTGAAGAAGTGTTCTTCTGTGGAGTTGATGTTAACTTATTTTTGCTTAGAAAATAAACACAAACATTGAATTTAACTGGGTGCACAAACTTTTGCATACAGCTGTATGCTGAGGTATTTATTTATGTCTTTATTAGCTTTATGTTTAATGCACCATATTGATGTTATTTTCTTTCATGGTCAATTATTCTTGTGAACACAGCCAGTCACTTTTGCATGGTGGAAGTTTCTCAGCACATCCACCCTCATTAAAGAGGAATGACCACATTTTTTTCATGACATGCACACTGTTGTCATAATGTCACAGTACCCTACTTCTTCTCCTTCCTTAATTGCCATCGAATATGCTGAAGAATAGCAGGAATGGCTCTTAGCAACAAAGAAAACAGCAAGTTCTTACAAAAATATTTAGGTCACATTGTAGTCATGGCTGACATAGATGTTGTAGAGCAAAACAGATACACAATCCTTAATTTTTATTTGTTTAACCACTGATTGACTGGAGGGTCATTATTTTGTTATTAATCTTTTCAGACTCCAAATTACTATGAAAATATAACACCCTGAGCAAATTCTGAGAACAAACTACCTCAGATGTTGCTTTTTATGTCTTTCAATTTTGGTTTGGGTTTTGTTTCATACATACAGACAATGGACAGGTACACATAGCCTGCTGACTTGTAGTTATTCTTTACAATGGCCTGTAATGTGTAATTTGCCAATCATAGTTTTGATAAAATCACAGACAATTTTAAATTACTCCTAACAGGCATTGCACAGATGAAACCCAAGAGGGGGGCTTGAGTCCCTGCCTTTTTGCTATTAGACCATACAAATGGTTGGAGTGTAGAACATAATAATAATTGCCTTTATATGGCCATTCTTCAAGATCGGTGACAGCAAGGTGAAGCTCAGCCTTGCCACAGGAATAGAGTTAGTGGGATGGCTCACGTTCCCCAAACGTCATCACTCTTGGGTGCCCCCCTCTGGAGCAGTTCCAGTACCTATAGAGATTTCAACTCCGCAATTTCAAACTGCAGTCATCACCTAAGCACCAATAACGATTCTGTAAGAAAATGTTGCGTTACATTGTTGCTTGCATTACAAGTGTTGCTTGTTGATAGCAAGAGGCCTGATGGCAGCCAATTCCTTACACTGCTGTTCTATAAAGCCCTGTAACCAGCACTGAAATAAAATGTATGTGGTTGCTGATGCTTGTGAAAGTTCACGACCGTGAAGCCCTCATTGACGCTTCAGCTCAGGGACTGATGGCCGGAAGCTAAGCAGAGGTCAAACTTTCAAACTTGCCAACAGACAAGTACACTCAGCGGTTGGAAAAGTCAGGTGAACATGCAGGCTACACAACCAAAAGCTACTTTTGTCATTGTTTGTGATGCATGGCCAGAACCTTAATTTTTCATAGATCATAGGCCTGATTTTCTCATGAGCTCAGGCATTGTGTCTCAGTTCAAGGCCATTTTTAATTTTAACAAACCAAGTCCTTGACTCCATCCTCAGCCTGCATATTGCTCAACAGATCAAGGTCACAGTAGAAACCACTCTTGCTATTCAGTCCTTGGTCTAGCAGGCCAATGATTCAATAGCAGAGAAAAACAAATCTTCTACTTGGCCCAAAGTATGCACAGACCAGGTTGGACATACCAGTGTGGTTCAACATCAGATCCTTACCACAGACTAAATATTTCTACATAAAAGCATCTATCTTGCACCATTCTCTAAACAACACTTAAGTGATGTTGAGATAGAAAGTCCGTTAGCTAAAGCTATTACTTGACTTTCTCCATCTTTGTGGTCCGTGCCTATCATCCTAGTACCCCTAAAAATTGGAGGAATAAGACAGTGATTTGACTACAGAGCTGTCAATGCAAAGACACATTTGAATGAATACCCCATGTCACAAATACAGGAAATCCTGAAGTCATGCTTCTTGATTACTACATGGTGCAGAAAAAGCATACTGATGGAAAAAGAGAGTTTGGCTCTATTATGGGTCATTCAAAAGAGGGGTGACACTTAGGTTTATTTGACCGATCAACTCTTGCATTAATTTTTAACTGCCCCTGACCTTCGTTGCAGCTAACAGGGTGGCCAACAAGTCTACAAGGTTTGGAATTCACTGTAGGGTATTGCAAAGGCAAGTGTAACATAGTGCCTTTTTGCTTTGTCAATGTGTCTTCTAGCTCAGTCTACAGGAAAAGTTATTTGGATATGCCCACAACAATAACATGAGTGACTCTCTAGTGTTACGACCCTATGGGTCATAATGTTTTTTTGTGTAAAGTGTCTTCTTCTGTATTGATTACAGAACAGAGGGAAGATGCCCTAAGCCACCACCAGGGGGAGCTGCCTATAAAAGGAAGTCCAGGAGGACGTGCAGTGCTTTGCTTTTGGCTTCCTTTGGGTTCCCAGGTCATTTGAAAGAAGCTTCTACTATAGAACTCTGTCTGTATTAGAGCTTGAATGCTATTGTGTGGCTGATTGGTGCTTTGTTGTTTGTTTCATAAAGATAGCCTATGTTGTGCTACTTTGATTGAAGTATGCTGTAAACACTGAGCTAACATGGCTGCTCAGAGACATAGCTCTTTTATATAATCTCTCTTGTTGGGAAGTTATTTTTGTTGCTTTTGATTTCTCCTTATTTGCTTTAGTTAGGGAGTTAGGTTAGAAATTGCATTTGCTTTTAAGTTATAATCAGTTATAATTTCACTTGCAACGACGGCCTTAGGTGTAAGAGATCTTATGTTAAGCAGTCCTAGTTTTAGACCAAAGGTGCTGTTACTGCAAACTGGTATAACTGGTCTGATATTAATCAAATTACTAGAACAAACTTTGAGGATTTTTGATGCTTTGTTTTATTCGGGGAACAGACACGGTCTCTATTGGGTGGAACCTATGTGGCATCTCAAGGCAGCTAGCAGGCAGTCGGTTTAGTTTGTCTGTCTGCTGCCTGGCCTTGGCCCTGGTTTGTCATTGACTAACTGTCCTACAGTGACAGCTATCTAAAAGAGTACGAGCTACACTACAGGAAATGAGAGCAGCATACCGTCCTGACTCAAAAGACCAGGCTTGCCCTCAAAAGTAGCCTAATTATCTACAAATCTCACATTGTTTTCTAAGCACCACTTGGACAACCAGTTAATGACCATAACCTGTTGTTGATTTCGGTGCCACATTGAACTGGGATGGGGCCAGAGCATCATCGGACATCGCCTGGGCTCATTTACACACCTCTTTAATGTTATCTTTAGTTATTTCTGACTGCCGCAAACGAACGTCATTAGTACCTTCATGAATGACTATCCTCGAATATCTACGGCTAGCAAGCAGCTTCAGGTTCCCTCTAATGTCCGGCACCCTGGCTCCTGCTAACTGCTACTGGCGCTCCAGCTAACTGCTACTGGCGCGACTAAAGGAAAAGCTATTTTCATGTGCCGTAAAATAGAATCACCTATAACCAGAGCACTTTCAACAGGCGTCTCAGAGGGTGTCTCACTGAGTGGGGCAAACCTGTTGGGCATGTGAATGGGAGATGAGTGGTGCTCGTGTGGGATAGCTTTAGCAATTCCATGCTAGATGTAATGAACCCAGCTATCTTAGTTTGTTCTCCAACCCAGCAATTCGCTTGCTTCTCGAAGGTTTAAATTAATCTACACTGAAAGTTTTAGATAAACGCTCACCAATAACTCCAGAAATGCTGCAGATGCTTATCTATACTCTACGTGAGGGTCTTTTTACACCATACATTAACGCTTTACTTGAAGCTGTTTTTCTCATGGCTTTTTATGGTTTCATGCATCCAGGGGAATTCACTTCTGACACTCGATCATTCGATCCCACACAAGGTCTTACACCGTCTGATATACGTTTCTCGCCTCACTTCTTTATTACCTTCCTTAAACACTCTAAGACAGACTTCTCTGAAGCTGGTGTTTCTATAACAATTTGTAAACTAAATACCTTCTTTTGTCCCTATTCCTCTATGACCCGCTATCTGAAACTCCGCCTAACCAAACATAGCGCATGTATGGCAGCCCTTCTATCTAATTTTAACATAATAAATAATGCAGTACTCCTTACCGTTACGTTAAGCATGAATTTGTTGCTCTCTGTCTACTATATGCAGCGTCAAGGCCTCAGCCTCTAAATTTTGGGGTTTCCTTTTAACCTGACGATAATTTAAACCTTAAAGCCACCTTATTTACTTCAGGTGACCTAATGCGCTAGAGCAACTAACTCCTGTCACTTATTACACCAACCACAAAGGGCTCATCGTTCTAAATACCATTCACTTATCACTCAATCATAGCATATGCAATAATTAAAAGCACTTAGTACACTTAATCAGTAATTTAACTGCACTTGTTACTAATACCCACAACTCAACAATCTGTACTTTTATTGGATGTATACTGATGCATCTTGCTAATAATATCTCTTATGTTTCTTTTCAGACTACTCAATCCAGGTAAAGCCTTTTCCGGTGGTTATCTATTATCTCTTATGATCTTTTGGGCTAGGCTTCGCCCCCTGCCGTCCCTATATGGCAGGATCTGCGAGGCTCTACACGCTTGAAGACCTGGGCCGACGACAGGGCCCGTGGCAAGGACTTTAACTTACAAAAATTGTTATCTATGGAATTGTTAAATATTATTAAGGTTAAACTATTTTCCTTTCTTCACGTCTGTCTCTGGAGTCTTTCTGGTAGAAATAGCTGAGATAGCAGGCAGGTCACATCTAGTTATACATTCCATGTTGACATTAGGCACAAACACTGCCCCACTACCCCACAGCCCAGCAGAGCCCAAGTAAAACACCTACACTTCTTTAAGTAACAGCAACAACTATTTACAAGTATAAAGTCTCTCTCACTGGTGCTGCCGTGGTGCTCTGTGTGTCACCACTCTGCATGGCCACGCCTGCTGCATGTCCATGGCCAATCGAGCAAGTAACGGGATTCTACAGTATTATCATTTGAAAATACCCAGGACACTATAAATTAATCAAAACATTTACTTGAACACATGTGGCTGAATAAATGGAACCAGTAACTCTCCACCTCTGACAGCCATAACCCAATTATATGTATATAGACAGCTGAAAGTGTGACTAATAATGCATCACAAACACAAACAGGATGGTCAGGAAATGCTCAGAGTCTGAGGGGCCATCCTGTACTCAGTTAATCCCACAACAACAAAAAACAGAAGAATATGTTACTTAAAATGATACAGACATCCTGGATAGCTATAAAGCTAAATTTGGAAATTCAGGGCTTTTCTGTTTACAGTTTTATTATGTCTTTATATTGTGCTTGTTAGTCAAATACCAAATATTAAACCTCAAAAGAATCATAGCACATCTGTATTTTTATCTGGTAATCAGACATAATTTTTTATTCAGGAAAAAGATAGAAGGGAAATTTGATTAGTTTCTTTTGAGAATATATAGCATTAAGAAGGCTTCAATATTTGTTTTGTTGTGAGGCCATTTTGAACCCATGATTCTTTTATTGGTTTTAAAGCAGAAAACGGAGATCACTGCAATGCAATTGATTACACACATGTCAAGGTCTGTAGCGTATTTTTTCTTCATCCTAACGGGAGTTACAACAGAATATCTGGGGCCTCTTTTGAGTGAATCTTCCTGTATATATAGTATATATATGAATTTTCTTGAAAAAAGGTAGTTTGTGAGACAAACTGGATTAAAAATATACAAAGAAGAAAACTGAGTTTTGTGGTTTTGTCACATCATGTTCTTACATATCCAATAAATGCAACAACAGCAACAGATGAGGAGAGTAAGGGAAGGCAAGTTTATTCATATAGCACCTGTCATACACTGCGGTCATTCAAAGTGCTTTACAAATAATGAAATACAAAGATAATTCAAATTATAATTTAAAAAGTAACAATTTAAAGGATGAAAGAAATTAAAGTCATGATTAAAACAAAATATTTTTAAAGAGGAGATTCATTAAAATTGAAAATCAAAAAAAAAAAAAAAAAGAGTGGCAGCTGCATTTTTAATCAGCTGAAGCTGTTTGATTGTCTTTTTTTTTTGGAAATCCAGTTAGTAGACCATTACGGTAATCAATCCTGCTAAAACTAAAGGTGTAAATGAATTTCTCGAGGTCTCGAGGTCAGAAAATCTCTAATTCATGTTCTTAACCCTTGTGTGGTGTTGGGGTCTGTGGGACCCATTTTCTGTGTTTACCAAAAGAAAAAATGATGCGATTTATTGTTATTTCACCCTCAGATTCCTTGGCCTTTGCTCTTTTTCTGTGAAGAACATATAAAATAACCCATTTTCAGTGCCTTCACACTGTTCACCCCCTACACGTTTATATTACACGTGGTGTTGGGCTGAACCCGCGGGGAATAAAAGTGTGGAGGTGCTGTGTCCTTCACTCTGTTCT
>JAILXH010091478.1:12611-22630 GCA_023558415.1 Piaractus mesopotamicus | reverse complement strand
CTAAGATGCATATTGGTTTTAGTGCTTCTCTCTGGAGTCTACATAAGTAATGTGTAGCTTCCACTGCCTTATAATGCTGTATCCTTTGAAAATGACAGTCTATCACACATTGAAAATACCCAGGAAAGGAAGAATATGAAGGATAAAGATGATGAAAACTGGATGGTACTTTTGCTTTTGCTATAAAAGTTGATCCATAATCATAAGTATTTGTTAAATAATTAGTGATGGGCCTGTACTGTATTCGCAAAGGTAGCCTTAATCCAGTGTGTGGGAAAACTGTAGAAATCACTTCACAAGCCTAGTAGAATTGGGTTCTGAAGATCAAAGTGTACAGATGAATGTTTCCCATCTCATTAAACTGCCTAACAAATCAGGTGAAAGTTTATTTGGGGAAAAAAAAAGAAAAATCCAATTGTGTAGTTCCCAGAAAAGTAAAAGGGAACAGCACTGGTGGCTCTAAATGGGTGGAGGAGGTTTTTTATTCAGATTTGGCACCTACCCCACCTAACCTGTGTCATGCCAAAAAACACAACGACAGGAAGACTCTATCACTTGCTGGGTATGCACAGTGTTTATGTAGGTACATGAAATGGACAAAGTACCTTAAGTGTGCGTGAGTATTCACAAGACCACAGTTTTAAGGTGTTAGCATGCCAGGAGATACTATGCACTTACCTATTACTATAGAAGATTGAGCAGCTATTTGGGCCAGTGAGATTTTTTTCTGGAGGCTGGCCTGTTGGTTGATGTTTATATTAGCACACAAGGATAAGGTTATGTCCACTCACTTCTGCTAGTCTAGGATAATATAAGCATGAAGAGTTTTTTCATAATTTTGTCTTTCTATTGTCACGACCAAAAGACCCCACTATCCTTAACAGAGCGCATGTAGCACTAGGGTGTCACAGTCATCCAAAGAGATTTCTGACATTAAAAAAAATTCTCATATAGGACTGTTTTATGATATCAGTACATGCTAGGCTTAATCTTCATCAGGGAAACAGGCCCACACAACTGTGAGAACAAACTTGCAGTGTATTCCCCAGGTCCAATTAACTGAAATATGATGGCAAGAACGACAAATCACTGATCTCTTTCGTCAGGAGTCTATTTGCATGTGCGTTAATAAGACTGTTAGGCTTAAATGTCCCACATTAATGATGTCATAGGTATGTGTCATTCTAAGCTAAAATAGCGAGTTGCACACGCACACTGAAGTGTAACAAAAAGGTCATAAACTGTCATAACAATGTGCAGCAGTGCTTGGCCAAGCAGCTAATTTCACTGTGTTTAATTGGCATTGCATTACACAGTTAAAAGCTAACCGCACTACAAAGGATGTAAAACAGTGCTTCATTTAGAATAACCAAGTTGCTGAAGAGCTGCTGTACATTTTAAAACTAATTCAAGTCAAAAGAAATAGATTGCACAGTCAGCAATAGCATGTTCTTCCATGCATTTGGTAGCCACCGTGTGTGGAAATGTTACATAATATGTTAAAAAGGAATACTGGAGGAGCAGAGGCAGCAATGTAGCACCCAAAACAGAAGTGGACTATGGAGTCACTCTTCCAGTGATATGAAGTCCACATGAACAAAGAAACATGAAGGTTTAACACAATTTTTTTTTTGTTGTTGTTGTTATTTTTTTGTTTTTCACAAAATGAGAATATTCCAAAATTCCATAACTAACTGCATATAGTACTACTGAGAGCTAGTGGCAGTGTTTATCTCTATGATGACGTGGAGGCGTCTTAGCTAAATGCACTACTCTGGGGAGCTGTAACATCAAAACCCTGAGGAAATTTGCTGCTCCTTATAAACACAACACACACACACATACACACACACACACACACACACACAACCCCCGACGTATATACATGCAGATAGTAAAAGGCTTGGCCTCTTCATCACTTCACCTTATCAGCCTTGCATAAAACACAGTCAGATGCCAACTGGCTTCCGGCACACAGCTTTCAGATAACAATCTTCTGATAAAAGGGCCAATTAAGAGATCACACAAGTTTGGCTTCCCAGTGATAACAGATCTGCCCTTGCCATGAACTCCTCTGGTCCAGAGCCTCTCACACAAATATTACATAACACATTTGGCTTTGGAAACTGATGGAAACTGGCAATGAACTTTGACAGTCTATCTAGTATAACAGAACAAAGAGTATGTTGCAGCACTGCATGAATTACAAGACATGTAAAAGCAACATTAAGGCTGTTTTCACATCTAGTCCCCGAGTGTGGCTACTTGTGATCATTTATTTGGTAAGGTTCGTTTCACATTTCAATAGTTGAAGTGCATAAAATTATACGTGTAGGTGTTCTTTGCTTTCTTTGATTGGCAGTCTGTTACTTTTTGCTATGTTTTAACTTTCACTAGCCTATCAAACTATAAAATCCATCTTTATCCCTCACATATTCTTGATAAAGTATATCATCATACTCATGTTGCAAAAAAAAAAAAAAAAGTCTACATGTACATTATAAGTATTGAAAAAACATCTTACTTAATCTCTTCATCTTCCAATTCATTTTATTATGCATAACTTTGCATTCATCCAATCAGGTTAGTGATGCTTGGCCCAACCTTTCAAAAACATTCCACAGTCCATGTAACAAAATCAAAAGCTTCACTTCTGCTCATCTGCCATTATTAGCTTCAGCTCGTGCTGCAAGAACAATACAAGCCTCTGTTAAGACTCAAACGGCAAAACGAGCAGATTATGCAGACAGTACAATGTTGACGTGCACTGAAAAGCACGTTTGTATTGAATTCCCAAGTTTGGTGCAGACATCGATATAAAATTTTCAACCCACCAAGAAGCAGAATGGAGAGCCACAGAACAATAAAGGTGGTGAATGTCACTCATTGCACTGTTATTCTTTCTGTTTTTCCATCTTTTACAGCTACACATGTATTTTACATTAGATAACTGAAGTAACTTGGCCGTAGTTTCCATTTGAAATCTATTAGAAGTGTGTTCACAGCGTCATGAGAGGTCCGCCCATTTAACAAACCTAATGATGCCAACAACCTCCTTTGTCCAGGTCACCATGAGTCTGAACGGCACTCTGGAGAAGGGAGCTCATCATCAAGTTTTGGACCTGTCCGAGGAGCTCCCATCCCACAACCACCTTCATCACCATCAGCAGGCCCATCTCCAGCACAGCAACTCCCTGGCCTCTACAGCTCCTGCTGGAACTCCCATCAGCGAGTCAGGGGTGGTGGTGCCTCCTCCATACTCCACTGCAGACACTGGGGGTGGTGATGTTTCCTTAGAGCTGAGGGGGTCTCTAGACTGCTGGGCATGTTCAGTGCTGGTGACAGCACAGAATCTGGTGATAGCCGCCATTAACGCATGTCTGGCTGGTCTGGTGTTCGGCCTGATCTTAACACCTGCCATAGTCATGGTGGTGTTTGGATTTCTCTGCCACTCCACTGTAAGTACACAAACAACACATTTTGGGTGTTTCCAAAAAAAACAAAAAAACAACAACAAAAAAAAAACAATAAAATAATGGGCCCATTTCCCAGATATAAGGCTACTCCTGGACTAAACTGTAATGCTAACAGGAATTCACCAATATACAGTCTTTTTCTTCTAGGCTTAGGCTTAACATGAGTCTTGAAAACTCATCTAATAAGCACAGAATAAATAATAACTGCTATTGCAGAATGTTTTTTAAAAAGTTGAAAAGCTATTAAGTTCTTCGACTTAATAAATATGTCCAACGATGACTGAATTTTCCTCCAAAGGATCAGAACGATGTTTGGTCTCTCTCCCTTTGATTTCTGGTATAATCTCTTAATCTTGAGCATTTCTCAGATGTTCGAGGAGGAGTATTAGTGAGGCCAGGTCAGGAGAGCTGACGTCAGCCCTGGAGCCTCTGTAGACTCTTTAGCTGTCCCACTCGCATACACAGGAGCAACTGACCAGCTAGGAGACCCGACTTAGATACTGCTCAATTTTTATTTGACCTTCTAAAAACTTCAAATGTGATCTCATATATGTTCTCTATCACAGTTAGTTTCTAAATGTAGCTAAACAACTTGCAAACAAACTGCCGCATTGTCCTCGTGAACTCAACGTCCTCTGTGATGTTGTCTCTTAAGGTCAGTGTGGGTCAGTGTGTGTGAATTGAGGATGGATTCTCCTTCCTCTCCAATTACCAGACACTTATGGTCATTCCTTTACCATTCCAACCAATTAGTGCTCTCAAGACATTGGCTTAGTGAAGGATTAAGTAAAAAGGAAAGCTGCAAACAAAAGGATGAAGAGTGAAAAGTAGGCCACCAGCAAGTTCTCATGTGAACTGAAGGTCTTTTCTGAACAATGAAAGTATGACGGACCTCCATCATTAAAGAGTATACATATACTGAACATATTTCAGTGCAAGGGATTTCACTTAACTGATGCTCGTTTGCTACATCACCTTTACACAACCATTAACTCTTGTAAAATAGGGCAACCATTAATCAAGAAAACAAAGTGTATCTTCCCGTAAGACACAGGCAGAGCTAAGGGGCCATGAAACAGTTCAGTGTAGTAATGAAACACTCCAAACTCAAATTCTAATGTAACAGGCTACAACCAAGAACTGCAGGATTACTACAAAACTCAACCTACAGTAAAAACAGAGCATGAGTTATTTTAACCAGATGTCTTTTAGAAAGGATTCATAGCCACAGCTTAGAGGGAGACAGAAAGCAAACACAGATGGACTTGTGTAAGGCTTATCAGCTCACCTCCTACCCTGTCCACCCTACTCCGTTTACTCAGCCTCCTCTCTTTCCCTCCCCCCTTCACTTTCTTCTCTCTTTCCTTTCACAAGGGAATATCAAGGGAATATCAGTGGAATGTGGAGGAGACTAATCTTTCTTTCTCTCCTATTCTCCTGCTTTCAAACTGAACTTTCTCACTTGTCATCAGTGTTTTATCTTTATCTCACAGCATCACGCCAGCCAGGTGCTATTTTATAATACTGACATCGGATTCCTTGCATTCAATAACAAGTCAGATATTTTTAAAGTAAACCCCAATTTCAGAGCATTTTTAAAAATGCTTCAGCAGAATCATGTGATAATCTAAATACACTCTAGCTATAGAGAACAGTCTTTCTGGTGAGCAGTTTGCGTCTCAGACGCTCCAACATGACAGTCTTACACAGCGCATGTGTGACAATGTACATGTAATAACGAAGCAGACATTCTAGCTCCACATATCTGCTCCTCGCCTGTCCTCACTTCAGAAACACATTCCTCCAGGGGCACATCTCCCTCCCCCCATGATTTTTTTCCCTGCCTCAGTCAAATCCCAAACCCCAATTCCACTAAATCAGCCTGTGATATAACCAAACCCCTATCATTTGCCTTCCAAAACATACCACCCGAAGTGACGTGATTAAGCTGCAGCTCAAAGAACAATGTCTGAAGTATCAGTCTTAAAGATTTTTCTTCAAAGGTTCTTTAGTAGAGAAAATGGTTCTATATGGCACCAAACGGGTTCTTCTATTGTTACAAGACTAACATCATAACAGAAGGCCCCTTTTAAAAAGGTTCTATATATAGAACCACCTACAGCACATCCAGACGCCTAGATCAGCACATGAAGGTGGTCAGGAAGTGATACACTTGACCTCAGCTGCTCTCCACTGTAAACAGCAGGGTGACTGCATCCAGTTTCTATATACTTTCAACTGATAGAACACAGCCTAATGAGGAAATGGCAGCAAACATGAACGAAAATAAGCATCTACAGACACATTTGTTACAGCACTGGATTATATTATTTGTTCCCGTCAGACAATCTACCAATTTGTTGTTGCAGCTTACCAGACTATTTTTATTTCCTCATTTACACTTCTCCACTCATTTTTGTTGTAAAATAATGCATTAAACAAATACTCAATCAGTAATATTCCAGTGCAATTTTCTCTGAAAGCCTTTATTTCTGTTTTTTCCCCTCTTGTATCTCTGCATTTGCTTTTACCTAGCTGACCAAAGTCTTTCGTCCTCCAAAAGGTGCGTCCACATGGTGCGTCTGCCTACTGCTCGGACCTGCTGAGTGATGGAGGCTGTGTGGCACTCTTAGTGGTGGGTTTCCTGCTTGTCACTCCACTGCTGGTCCTGGCCCTGGCAGCATACTGCAGACTGGCTCGTCACCTCCAGCTCGGCCTCTGCTTCATCCCCTACAGCCGTGCCGTCTACAAGAACCTGCCTGCCACGCAGCACCATGGCCTGGGAGGGGGCTGCTGTGGTCAGCAGGCTGGCAATGAAGGAGGGAAAGGAAAGGTGTGGGTATGAGGGGGGGGCTTGATGGAGGGTCTCAGCAAGGCAGTCTTTTTGTTCTTATTCTTTTAATGGAACCTTCTTTCAAATCCCCTATACCAACGTAGGGTTGCCTTAAAATCAGTAAAACTGACACCAAATAATGCCAATTGCCAGTAAATAAATGCACCAAATTCACAAAAATATTAATTTCTTCTTTCAAGGTTCCGTACTAGTTTGTGTTGCTCCAAGCTGATACACTTTTATTCCTCACCAAAATTAAAGATGGACTCTAGTGCTGAGAAATCAGAAGCCATCTTTAAAATGCAGGAGTCAGGATTACTTTCTTTAACTTAGTACTTTCATTTAAAAAGAACACTGGATTATTTTATGAGACCAAAGCTGGACTAGTTACACTGTATCTTGTACACATTTTTAACCTCAGAAAATGTAACCCACAAAATGATGAAACTTTTTTAATAAAGATGTGTCAATATAAATGTAAATTCTTTCCTCGTTTAAACTGTCTTGTACTGTGGTTATTATTTTATACTCAAATAAAAGAAAAAAAAACCATTCTACAAAGTTTATAAAAATTCTTGACTTTCATACATATATTCTGACTGCTGTAAATCCCCATTACTGTAGAAACAAAAATGTATGTGAGATCATTCCACAGAGTACAAGTGCAATCTAAAATGCACAATATGTAACCCGTATGGTCTGGCAATTCTTCACCTGCACTCTACCCTTAAACTTAGTGTCCAAAATGCAATTTTCCTGCTCTTTTAGTTTAAAACAAAATTGTAATTTGTGTTCAAAACACGTGAGGACCAGAAAAGTGTCCCCACTTGAGCAAAAATGTCATGTTGTCCTATCACTGTATAGCCCTCACAAAGAAAGCAAGCACACACATACACAAACCTAGCAACAGCAAACTTGAAGGAGATGTGTTTTCGCGTTGCCAGTGCACACAAAGAATGACAAACAAATAAGAAATAACAGCTCTCAAGAATGTTATGCTTCTTGTTAAAACTGTAGTGTGTTGTTGGGGGAGAGGAATGCAAGTCATTTACAACCTTCAGAACACCATAACCGCTGGAATCAGGACCAATATGTCAAGGGGTAAAACCCACTGTGGCCTGATTAACATTACCTTGTAGAGCCCTCTAGTGTTCATGAACATGAAAATCATGGAAATGCATAAACAAACGGAAGTTCAGCCCATTCACCCAAAATACATCATTTCAATTCAATTTGACGCTCACGGTATAAATTAGCAATACTGGTATCGGGTGTCGACTCAATATTGTGGTCATTTACTGGTATTCGTATAAAAATGAACTGATACCAGTAAACTGATACCATGTGATGTAAGCCTAGTGTACACTGCTATTTAACAAATGACTCAAGCTGGCAGTGAAGGACTCGGCTAACAATTTTTGGCTCCCGCAATATTCTGGGAACTGAATGCTTTTGGTTTTCCAGGAAAGTCTTCTGCATGGAAAAGAAAACTTTCCTGTTTGGTTGTGCATTATGATTCTGAGAACGTTCCCATAACATTCCCGTAACCTTAAAAACATTGAAAAATATTGAGGAATCTTGCAGTAACCTTTAAACCTTTAGGGAACCTTGCAGTAACGTTCCAGTAACCTTTAAATTAGTAAAACCTTTAGGGGAGCTTGCCGTAATGTGTAATTACAGATCACAATACATATGAGCTACTGGTGAAATAAACATAAAATAAGACACCAGAATAAGTATGTATATATTGCATTTATTCAACAGAAATTTTAGATTTTTTAATCTGATGGGCTGCTGTAGGCTAGAGGAATTACTGGCAAATCAAACAAACAAAAACACAATTACATAGAAATATAACCTCTGTTTTTCATTTATTTTTAAAAAAATATATTTTATAGTGTCACCTGTTACATTCAATGAACATTTCACAATGAATGAGCCATCAGAAATCCAATTATCCAAGATAACATGGAAAAAAAATGTGACACTAAAGTGTCTGATAAGAGTCCACCAACCAAAAACATCCAGCCAAGAGCGTCCTGTGGGCAGCGTGCTGTGACCACTGATGAAGGACTAGAGGATGACCAACACAAACTATGCATCAGCAGAAGAGCCATCATCTCTGACTTCACATCTACAGGGTGGACCAACAAGGTAGGTGTGTCTAATAGAGTGGACAGTGAGTGGCTCAAGCAACACTGCTGTGTCTGTACCAGCGCAACACACACTAACACATCACTGCCACATCAGTGTCACTGCAGTGCTGAAAATAACCCACCGCCCAAATAATATCTGCTCTGTGGTGGTCCTGTGGGGGTTTTGACCACTGAAGAACAGGCTAAAGGTGGAAAAACAAAGTATGCAGTGAAACAGATGGACTACAGTCTGTAATTGTAGAACTATAAAGTGCACCTGTATGATAAACAGAGCTGATAAAATGGGCAATACATGTAGATACAAGGTTAGTGTACTTAATAAAGTGCTCAGTATGTCAATCCACGTTTTTCATGTAAAATGTATTTAAATCATAAATTCACTGCCTTCTTTTAATTTACTTTTCCCTATTTTCCATTCTTAACAATAAAATGGAAAAAAACGAAGGAGAAAATCTGTAAAGGTCCAATTTTTAAACTCTTTTCAGTGACAAACGCAAAGGTCACCAGCAGGGGGTGATACGAGGATTTTAACAGGAAAAGAGGTGGGGAAAATAATCTGGCGACAGACGGTGGAAAGATGGCATCATTAGCACCATAACAGAAGAACGTTAAAATGGTTAATGATAATATGACATGTGGCCACATTTCTGCCAGTACGGCTCATATGAGTGAACAGAAATGCTCGGCCATGAGTGACCACACGGTTTATGAACGTGTATAACGTTGATTATACTTTCACTCCGCAGGCCTGACAAAAAATAAATTCACAAAAAATAAAAAAAAAGGTGGAACGGGAAATAATAATAATAAGTCAATTTCAGCTTCGCCAGAGTCCTTTGTCTTATATACACGTTTTAAACACAAGATCCTGACGGCAACTTCATCTTACGCAGCTGGCCAAGTCAGGTGACGGTACGAGAGGTAACCAGGTGTCCATGTTAGGCTAATGCTAACCCCTAACAGACTAGATTTTCTTGTGTCCGGCTCGAAAACGAAGTGGACTTCTCCTGATAAAACGGACTAGACAGCAGAAGGTAATCTAGCAGCAATTTTATTTTCATTTGAAATATGAATGAGTCTGAGTCTAAAACAGGCCAGTCACGTGGAGGTGAATGATTTCTCATTCCGTCGAAGCGAAGTTATAAAACATTTCAGCTTATTCCTAGACCCCGTTAAGAAGAGAACAGAAGCCAAGACTTTAATCTCAGGACCTCTGCTCACCTGCAGGAGAGGAAGTGAGATGTTCAGCAGCCTCTATGCGCTCCACTGTTGGCTCCAAGGCTGGTGCGATAACATCGGCATCAGCTACGTGAGCAACCGGCCTCCTACTGCAGGGCCGGATTACAGCCAAGCCATGTGGCTCCGACATCTTGTCCGAGAACATAGAAAATGTGCTACACCAGGCCTGACTGGAGGTAACGGTGGTAAACGGTATCAACAGCAGGCAGGTAAGCGCTTTCAATGATAAACCACGCTTCCTCAACTTATACCATTTCTCTCTTTCTCTGCTGACGTAATTCTAAAGCTTCAACTAGCAATGAAGAGACAACGATG
>JAILXH010091467.1:4658-15664 GCA_023558415.1 Piaractus mesopotamicus | reverse complement strand
CGCATTGTACGGATGCATTAAAATCTGAGCTACGTTTTCATGGTTGCAGCCCAAAGAAATGTGCAACAGGATGGCGGCAGGACTCTTGTAGCAAAGCACAAAAGTGTATACGAAAAGAAACGCTGACTAAAAAATGCTGAGGTTAAAGAAAATAAAAGGCGGATGAGAGCTGAAAGGCTATAAATGACAATGAGTATGTTACAGTGACTGTTTCATCCACAGAGACATCTGTACTGCCCACCCATTACATCACAGCATATCCATCAGCTTTTTTGTTGTTGTTGTTGTCATTGCTTAGCAGCCAATCAGAGGATTAAATACACCATCCAGCAGATCCAACTGAAGGGATTTAGCTTTTGATACACTCTCACATCAATGCGGATTCATTTTGAAAACATGACTGCAGATATAGTGGTCGCAGTTCAGAAGCTACTAGCAACTATCAAAAAAGTGTGATTTTAAAAACTTCAAAACATTTGACATCAGAAAAATAAGACTTTCTTCAAGATGTTTACTGAAATACAATAAATGCTTTTTGAGAGCAGTAATGACAAGGCCTGAAACACTTAAATGTCTGGACTATGATATGGCTCTTTACAGCTAGACAGAAATACATATTTCCAATAGATCATACACAAAAAAAAGCCTACTGACAGCACTGAGAACAATTCACAACAGAGGCTTCCAGTGACTTTTATAAGTTGTTGACTTTGGATTATTCATTCAGATAGTTTTCTGTATATTTGTGTTACAACTGTTTTTATGCATTTGCATATTATTTTCATCTTCAACTTTAAAAATTTGTGTTAATAACTGGTATTACTGAAAAGCTGAGTTTATGCTGAACCAGCGCATACAGATTACTATATGATAGTGTAGTATATCACCAAGTTACAGTCAAAAATATAAAACAGGCCCAGCCAGCTACTTTGAGGTGAAACAAGACCACTCACTGTTTGCAAATGAGAGAAAACTCACCAAGTGAGTAATATTCTTCATTCATACAATCAGTTCCCACAATACCATTCTCCTCCATTAGCACTTTGAAGCCAGTTTAAAAGCAGAAGCAATGTGACAAAAGCAGCGAGCCTGTACCACTCCCAATCGTAGTGCCAAAAACGGTACCATTAGTCAATCTACATTTCAGTCTACAGTCTACAACAAAAGTTGGCAACCCTGCACAGAGAAAAGATATCGTCTCATAATAAACAAAGTTAATATTTGATAGTTCACCCGCTCCTACTCCATCTTTCAAAATGACACAAATATGGTTGAAGCAATCGGCCAAAAAGTTAACATATATGTATGTAGTTAAGCTTTAAGTGTCCTTTTATTGATGAAAAATGTAACATATATATAATGTATAAAAAATACAATTAATTATATAACATTATATGATGAAAAACTATACACAGTCATATGCAAAAGTCTGAACACCCTTGATCAAACTAAAAGTCAACACACCTTCTCCAGAGAACAAGCTTACATATGGCATTTTGGTTCACAATTTATATTTATTTGCTGAATCAACATATCAGACAAAAAGAAACCTAAAATAAATAAGGTTCATAAAAATAAAATTTGCACAGGCCACATATGATACATTTTTTGCAAAATTATATTTTGCAAATACACAGTAATTGTGCATTAAAATGTGCAGAAGTGTGTTCTCTGTAGATGATGCTTTAACTTATTTCTACATATATTTCTAAATATATACTGTCAGGGCACCTGACATTAGTAAAGGATTGCATTGTTCTCCTTCTTACAATACCAAAAAGTGCCTTATCTCTCCCTCCTTCATCTCTGACAAACACCAAACTTTACCCATTATACAGCACACACAAATCGAAGTCCGTTCTAAACTTCCTCTAATTGGCCTGCACCGGCAGAGTGCGGAGCTGTGAAGTCCCACTGCTGCTGCATCAGGCGCATTTGCTGTACAGGAGGGGATGAGCTATTGAAAAACAATGGTGGCGAAAATGTCCCAAAGCTCTTAGTGCCAACAGTGGAGTGGAGAGGAGAGATGAGTGGGGGGAACAGAGGAAAGGGGAGGGGAGGGGGGAAGAGAAGGGTGGGGGGGCAGGGGTGATGTGAGACGACCCTTCTGTGGGAGCGCTCCAGAGGGAATCAGCCACAGCTCTCTCCTCTCTCTCCTTCCACCACACTCCACCACACTCCATAGAGCCTATGGGCTCTTCAGTACTCACTGTACATTTCACCCACTTTCTTTATGCCTCGGTGAGTGGAGCCAGGCAAAACAAACCACAAATCACCACAGGAGCAGGGGATGAAAAATAATAAGCCATTTGCTGCTATAGACTGCTGCAGTGCTGCACATTAATGGGGCTCCCCATTATCTACAGAAAGGTACAAAACGTGCACTGACGTAAAACTACTGTGTCCACCATGACATGAGTGTACATTAGGCAGTGGTGTCCATAAGAGCAGCCATAAAGAGATATCTGACAGAGATGTGTTGCTATGACTGGCTGGACTAAGATAAGCCAAAAGAGATGATGTGTATTCTGTTATACGTTGGTCTCTGTTCGCTGTCTTTGGTGCTCATAAAGCTCACAAAGAACCAGCCAGGAAGACCACAGTCATAGTTATTCTATTACGCCCATATCCATCAGTGATCAGCACGGCCAATTCCCCTGCCTCGCTCACTGTGCAAACAAACAAGGCATTCATTATCAAGCTGGGATGACTGTTAGCCCACTGGTTCAGTGCACATTCTAGTAATCGAATGCGTGGATTTCCAGCTTTAAGGGGCCAAGCGTATGTAGTGTGACGTTGATTGATCCACTTGCCGGCGCTGTGTAAATACGATTAGCCGACTGATTGACTTCAGAACACTGGGACTGTGCCGAGTGGCCATCCTCTCACCCACCCTTGTAGAGCGCAGAGGACAGGCCAATAGATCAACAGATGGCCAATAGATCAATCCCCCTCAAATGACTGCTACAGATACTATCCTGTAGAAACTGTGTAAACAGTCTGCCACATGGGAACCTGCATTCAGCTGAATTCAGTATCTGAAGAACAATTACAGCTACATTTGTAAATTTAATGTATGTAATCACAAGGGAGTTGTATTGTACTACAATGACAGTACTAAACAGAAGGTGGGGTAGGCGATATGGCAAAAATATTATATCACAATACATAATATGTAAACATATATCACTATAGTATAGCATGCAGACAAAATAAACGAGTGGTGCCAGGTTTTTAAACTGCTATCAAAAACAATGCATTCAATTAAACAGGATTAATTATTCTTTTTGAAGTTACACGTTTGGTCAGTGTTCCTTAAGTACTGAAGATATCTACAATTTGCGGAGAAAAGCAAATAGTTTATTGCTATAGCAGAAACAGACTTTATCAGGATAACAATAAAGTATATATGAGTAATATATTGACCTGTAACTTTCAGGTAGAGGACAAGCTAATGACTTGGTCCCAGTGTCCCAAAAGCATTTTAGTGTTGAGATCATCTTAATTGGTAGAGAGATTATTTAGTGTGATGCTCACTCTATCATTTAAGAATCATCTTTGTGCTAAAATGCTTTTAGGAAATTCAGCCCAGCTCAGCTGATATTTTTGAGATTTGCTATGTGTAGTATGTTAGCGGTTTATAGCTTGAAATAATACAAAACTCAGTTTGTATAAAATTCTTATCTTTTATATTTCTATATTGTACAATCCATGTACATACTTAGAACAGCAGACAGCTATATTTGGAGTTGAAGCATCAGCATTTCACTAGTACAAACTTCAAGAAAGCTGCAGAGCATGCTGGACTGATGAGGGAAATAACTGAGCAACTATCCACTCAAAACCCCTTTCTAACAGTTAATAGCTAATAGCTGTGCTGAAATTGCCTATGCAACGTTTATTTAATTTGTAAATGACATGCAAGACGTAACTTTGATAAACTTTTCAAAGTTCATTCAATTTTAAACTGATATTTGATGACATACGTACTGCACTCCGGAAGAGCAGAACATTTAAGCCAGCAGTATACTTCAAAGAATGAAAGAATTAAATGAAACTGAACTACAGATGAACACGTTGTGCAAAATATACTTAAAAGAACTTGGTGTACGCCTTTCTGACACTCTCCGCCACTACAGGCTCACTATAGTGACGAAGACAACCATGTGACATCACAAAGTCAAACTATCACATTGTTTTGGCCAAATAGTTGTCATTTTGTTTCAAAACATCTTTTTTGTTTAAAGAGTATTGCGTCTATATTGCTAATATTGCTAAAAATGTTTTTTAGGGAATCAAACATCGTTCTTCTATTGCATTGTACAAGGAACTTTCTTTGCACCTTTATTTCTTATGTCACCTAGCTCTGTAAATGCTTGGAACTTTATGTAATAGTGGCGGCCAGAATTCAAAAGTAACCTGATCTATAGTTGTGGGAAACCTGTCTGAAGCCTGATGGCTAAACTCCTTGCATGTCTTAGACATAACTCCATATAAAGAAGCAAAATAAGGCTATGTCCAGCTGAGCTCCGGAGAATACGGAGTATTACATACAAAACTCATTAATTAAATTAAAGTTATAGACAACAACCTTGGTTTCCATTCCAACACTCCACATCAGCGTATTTTCTGGAGTTCACTTTAGGTTTAAACAGCTTTTTTAACACACAGAACTAGCATATTGCACTTGTGACAGCAATATACTAACAGAGCAATAAAATGACCTCAAGCTATGATTGTGTCCTTTTGCTCCATGCAGTGATTCATAGGGTCTAGTACAGATTTAAAACAGCAGGGTACACTCAGGGTACAGAAGATGACAATGAACAAGGAGCTTTGCTTTATAGTATGTTATTATGTCCTGACAGTTATTATATTGCAGACTTCTACAGAGCAAAAACGTAACTCAGTAACATGCCTCTTTAGAGGAGGTATAAATTCTACCTACAGTTTAAGTAAGCTTTTTTATGCCCAACACAGAGCAAAATCCTAGTTTAAGCTTCAAAATGGCAACAAATTAATCCCATATTTAGTTTATGACTCTTGTTTAATGTTGCTAATTTGGCTACTGAACGCAGAGCTTGAAAAAGCTGCAGACAGGGCTGGTTTCCCAGACATGGATTAAGCCAGGTCTTGGACTAAATTGCAATGTCAATTGTGAATCACTATTGGAAATGCTATTTAGTCTAGATTTAGGCTTAATCTGGGTCTGAGAAACTGGCCCACTGGGTATTTACAACCTTTCTTCATTTTCTTAAAAGAGGAGCATGCTGTTTTAGACATTCTTCAGCAATAAATGACCCAAGCATTAGCAATCCTATCACAAAAAGGCCATATTTTATCAGCCATTATCAGAGTTAAGTTAAAGGGGGTTATAAGGCAAAAAGGGGTTGTACACACAGCTTTTTTCTGCAGACTGACTGCTAAATTAGCAGGATCTAGGTGTATATTTATCACCAATGTAAACAATGTCAGTGTTAGCCACCCTCCATTTGCTCAGCCGGCAGTGTTACACAGCAACTTACATTAAACATGTGCTGACTTGTCAAATCCATAACAATAATTCACAATCAAAAAAAGCTGTTGATGATATTTTTAGGAACGCCTGCTCCAAATATCACTGGAGTATAACAAAATGTCAGCATCGTTCAGTCTACTTTTTCCTTTCCATGTGCCATTTTTCTGTGCTAACCTCTCCACAATGTAATGGCTACAGCAAAAGGCAAACTGTAACTAGGTTATGGGATGTCCAACATCCGCACAAGTATGCCCCCATGAGATCTTAATCAGATCAGACGAATCTCAACCCACAGGCTTCTGCCCAATATTACGAGTAAAGAGATCCCCACTTCACAGCAGCGAGTCCAGGGCACAGCAAGAAGAGGTGCAGTGCAGCACTGCGCACAGTTACATAACCACAGAGTCTGTTAGCCCAATAAGGCCATGAATCCTTCTGCACTGTTTATGAATGAAAAAGAAATAACTAGATAATCCCTTTGTGTACACCAGTCAGATACTGTACTTCTGAGGAGTACATTGCTCAGCCCTTGATAAAAAACAGACACAGGCCACATGGTTCCACTTCGCTCCTGAAGAAAATGGTCTTTGTTCCCTCGACTGGCTTTTTTTTACCCCCCTTTCCCCAACAATCACGGCTAAAGTAATCTGACTGCTATCTCAGGCTCTTACTTTGACAATAGCAGATGTAAAACAGACGAGTGGAAGGTCTGTAAAATGCAGCTTGGGATCACTCATGAGGGATTCCAGAGCGGTGACCACCGGCAAGCAGGAAGAAGCTGAAGGAGAGTATTGATGGGACTTACCTGCTCGTGGTACTCGATTCCCATGCTCAAGGTGTTGATGAGGATGGCAATCATAATCCCCCTATTGAAGTACTTGCTATCCACGATGCGTTTCATCCTGTCCCTGAAGTTCTCCCAGTAGCGAGTCACGCGGCTACGCTCCTGAAACCTCTTGTGGTGGCGCGAATGGACTGGGTTGAACTCTGCTCCGTGGGAGAACTCGTGCACCACCTCCCCCTCGGACCAGGAGCACTCAGACTCAGCCAGCTCCAGGTCCATGGTCTCCAGTGCCCGGGCACAATATGGGCAGCCCAGCACCTCGAAGAGCAGCGATGTGGGCACCACACCCGTCATCTGCAGCAGCAAGCGACCATGACCTGCAGAAAGAACAGTACTCTCCTTCAACAGTTGAAGCTCATAAAGAATCTCATTAATCCTTCTAAGAGAAATACACATCTATTCTGAGAAATCTAGGGCCATTATAAATACGGCTTATTTAGGAAACTGGACACATTTGCAAATGTCAGGTTTATATTTCAATAGCATACTCCCTCCATTACTGATGTGCTTGGATAGTTGTCTTGTTTACAACTGTTTTGATTTCATTACTTTCTAATGGGTTGTGAGTACCAACTCTCCTGTGATTCAATCATCTACCTCATAAAGTCCATTTGGCTTATGCCACAAATGTCTTCAAATGATTCATAACCACATGGCATCACAACCAACATCAGGTGCATTTTAAAGCTATCTGTTCATGAAAAATACATTGGTGTTAATTATGGTCGAATTAAGCCAATGAAAAACAGTTTACACAGTTTACGCACTGGACCCTCCAGGCACCGAGTCTGGCAACCAGGCACAGATGATCAGTGATGAAGAACACAACCCTGGCAGCGGTACTCAATTCCTTTTCCTGTCCCTCTGTTTAATGCCTTTCATCTCATGGTCTCATATTAAAACTACCACTTAATTTGAAAATCCTGGAGTCTGTCCTTTTCTTCATTTTACTGTTGTTGGGGAACACTTAATCATACAGCACCGCCCTCTTGAGCTGAAGTGGAGGTGATTCATGCAGTCAGGGCTATAAGTAGAAATCACTGCTGATAGAGGCAGTGAATTTGAGGTATAAAAATTCTGTTATTCGACGAGAGATTATACGGGCACTGACAATCTCCATATTGCAAATCCGCAGACCAAGAACGTAAAAGAATAAATCAAACTACCTTAAGGTGACCTCTTATGGGAGCAAATGTGTTGAACAATGCTAAGCTACAGAAACCTAAATCTTTAACTTCAAGTGCATCCAAGAGACAATAATGAAACACTCCATAATGACAGAGCACGTTTCATGAATAAATTTATCCTTCTGCGTAAGAATGAACTGCTGTTCTTAGCCTGCAAAAATCTTCAAGACTTACATTTCACTCACTCCCAGCTCTCACTATCTACACTTACTGAAGCCTCACCCCGCTAAGGATCCTGTTAATGACTTTAACATTTGAGGCATAGATTTTCTGTCACATCTGTAAACCACTGCCTTACAGTCTCTCTGACTGTGAGCTATGTGCTCCTGCTACGTGAACTAGACTTGGACCATGGAGTGGGGATGAAAAGAGCTCTTACTGTGGTCTCCTGTGAGCTGCTGAAGTTTTTCGAAGGGATCTGACACATCTGCCGTGCCGTTGTTGGGCTCGCCCCTCCCTTTGGCCGTAGGGTTTCTGCCTGTGTAGCTGCAGATGAAGGATGGCAAAATGGTAGGATAGTTCATGCCCCCATTAAGCCTCCCTAGTGGAGTCACACCAGCTGCGGTGCCTGTGCAAACCTGCGGGGCCTCATGAAAGTCACCTTGAAAGATGCTGTGCACTGACTGGGCTACTGGTGAAAGATTCTGCCCAGTGGTTAGCTGTGAGGGCAATGCTAGCTGCGGCCCTGGTGTGATAAACCTCATCTCCAGAGCCTCGCTGCTTCCTGCAGTGGCCTGTGGGCTGGGGAGGCCATTGCTGAGGTGACAGTGGTGGTGCTGGTGGTGCTGGATGAGGTTACGAATGGAACGCGCCCAGTGGCCACTGCCCCTCTGCCTGCTGTGCCCATTTGCCCCCCCTGCGCCCGCCCCGCCTCCCCCTCCGGGAAGGCCGCTGTTGGGGTTGATTTTCTTCCGCCGCTTGCTCTGCCAGCCGTGGTATACACGCGATGCACGGCGCTTCACCTTCCGGTACAGGTGGCTGATGTACCTGAGCATCTCCTCATAGCAGCTGCCAGGCTCCGAGTAGCTGGCCAGCGTGCTGTCATTGGACTGGTAGCACACACGCTGGTCTTTCATCAGCTTGTTCACCCGCTGCTTCGTCTCAGAGAACTGGGTTGCAATTACAACCAGGCACAGGTTGATCATGAAGAAAGAGCCCACCTGGGAAGGATACACAACACGTTGTCTTTCACTGCCTTGAGCTACAGTGCATAGCAAGCAGTTCTTAAAGTACATGTATCAATACAAGCATAGCATAAGGGATTGGAAAGAAGCATACTTACTATGATGAGCAATATAAAATATATAAAATTGTAAAAGGAGTGGGCATCCATAACGTAATACATGATGTCCACCCATCCTTCCAAAGTGATAACCTGTAAAAAGAATACAAGAAAGGATTCTGATATTCAATCATGATGGGAAGTAATAGATAATCTGCTGCCAGGAATGGGTGCATTTGATTTACACTTTATATTTCTTGAAATGCTATCATTAACAGAAGAGCGGTGATCACTATCTGAGCACGGATCCATTCTATTCTCATGGCTGTATGTGTTCTCTTTTCCGACTACCTAATCCACACACAGCTGCCACCTCAAACACCACTCCATGTTTTGGAGAAGATTATCTGGGGACTAAAAAGCCTGGCAAGTCTTTCATGTTGTTTACCTCTGGGTTTTTCAGATGAGAATATGATAGGAAAGAAACATAAAAGGACAGAAGCTCTGAGGTGGAATGCTGATAATATAAAGGCAGAGATACTAAGATATAAAAGCATCTAACTTTAGTTAGACATTTAGTTAGACACAGGCTCAAGTCCACTAGTGGAGAACAAAAGCTTCAAAACAATTTTGCACCATATTTTTTGCTGGACATGGTATTCTGTTCATCAAGATAGCACCATGACACATGTTTTTATTAGGAATGCACAATGATTTCAGTATCAGCAGATAACTGCTTTAAAAAATATCAGATAGCTGTTTAGATTTGGCTAACATTACAAACCAATACATGATGACACATTTAATGCAATCTGGAAGTGAAGGGTGTTTAGGCTGTACTGGGCTACTGTCCCAAAATGTATGCATTTTATTAATTTTACTGAATTTGTAACCATTTAAAAATCTATTTCACATTACTCTTCTATGCTAATCCAGGTGAACGTAGTCCCAAGTTCTACGTTTTATTCATTTTGTTGTATTGGTATTGACAGATATGTACACAGACAATACTGGATATTGGAAACAACCCAGAATAAGAGTTACAAGGCAATCAGTTGCCCCATAAGGGTCCTTATATGATCACACTGAGTTGGGCACAGCCAATCCCCAACTTCTCACTGGCCTGTTATCTATCATTTGTAAATGAAGTCCTCTCCTGCCACTTGGCTAATGGAGGTCCAATGCTGTGTTACAAAGGGTGACCAGACGTCCCTGTTTTCTGGGGACAGTCCCCATTTTTGGTGACCCATCCCTGGCTGGAGCTGTCCACTGAAATATCCCTGTTTTAACAGTGAACTAAAAACACATCGGAAAGTCCTAAGAAAGACCTGGCAGTAGAACAGATGGGCAGATGTCTTGTGCTGTGCTTGATTTGGCCAACAGTGGGGGCTGCTGCTGCTATCTACTGACCATTTTCTACCATGTACTCACCTAGTTTTAGAAAATGCTGCTGTTTAAAACTCGACCAGGCACTTGAATCATACTACCAGGTGATAGGTACATATCTGATTTGTCTAGGCATACAATCTACTTGAATGTAGGCTACCATGCGATCTACAAAAACATGTCCTAATTCAAACTGCCTTTTTGCAATGCACACCCTGAAGCCTTACTTTATTTATTTTGGCACTGTGATTTTGTAAAAATGTTTTGGAACAACTGGAAAAAAGCCAGATTTTTTTGTTAATTACATTTTTTCTGCACCTGGAAAATGTTTTGTTTAGTTTTAATAATGTTTATTGTATAGTTAACTTAATAATAATATTAGCAACATTTTATATTAATAAATAATGTTATATTAACAATTATATTAATAATGTCAAGCCGTTATTTACGATTTTTGTACCTAGTTTGGACTGTATATTAATTCTATACTTGACTCGACAAATAGAAAAGCTACAAAAACATCACTAGGAGTCTTTATGGAGTTGTCCCCCCTAAGTGTATTTCTGTTTTGTTTATGTTCATTCAGTTCTGACATTGTTCTGATACTTCTTGCTGAAGTGAAAAAAAACAAAAAAAACAAAAAAACATATGGCATATAGTCATAGCATATGTATATATTTATATATATATATATATATATATATATATATATGTATATATATATGTATGTATGTATATATATATGGGCTCATACACCACTGAATCTTTGGTGGTACACATACCCCTGACTCATCCCTGCCTAGGCCACTATAATTAGTGACTTTTGAGTGACTTTAATACTAAAAAGCA
>JAILXH010091382.1:38000-58784 GCA_023558415.1 Piaractus mesopotamicus | reverse complement strand
AGAGAGAGAGAGAGAGAGAGAGAGAGAGAGAGAGAGAGAGAGAGAGAGAGCTTGAAGAATCAAAACCAGTATCTAGACAGACAAATGAGTCTTCTTATGCACAAACATATATAGCAGCATTTTTCTTGCACACCATAAATCAGATCAAACATATTTATATAATCACGCTGAAAGTAGTTTCAAGAATAAAATGGAGCAGTGTGTTGAGAAGAGATTGCTGTAATGTCTTTCTTTTTCACAATTTTTGAATGTACAATTGTCCACGAGAAAGGCGCACACACTGGCTTCAAACAAATTTCGACAGCTGGTATGGCTTTAATAACAAGATGAAGTCTCCATCCCAAAGTGACCTAAACTGTGGACTGTGAGTCCAATAGGAAGATTGGCAGACTACATTACCCATGTGTCACTGGTGTAAGGCCAGTTTACCTTCCAACAGTAAGCAGAGAACGGATCCTACAGGCAAACACTGATCTTCAAGTGAAGCCCACTAGAAGTGGACAACACGTTTCAAATGCAACGTCTTCCGTGTGTATTGGTCAACTTAGGCCAGACCTGATATATGAACTCGATCAAACATACAATAATTCCTGAACGTCTACAGTACAGGTTCCTTTATTTCCACAGCTATGTGCCGCAAGTGCTTCTTATGTCTCAAACAAAAAGCCAGCACTTCTAAATGAGATACGCAGAGCAAAGTGCAACCTTCTGAAATCACGGACAAACATAAAGTATAAAACAATCCCAGTGTAGACTGGGTACATGGCACAAGTCGCCAAAAAGGGTGGAAAAAAAACATTCTAACACATGTAACTATACACTCCCAGAGCAGAGCTGTGATTGTGTTACACGTGTACTATTTCTGTCATCCCAAATACTAGATGATTCCAGCTTGATGGTGCCTTAACTTTCCAATATCTAGATTTCCCTTATCTATCTATAACCAAACCAGCCCTTTTCCATAGTCATGTTCATGGGAGGTTTACACTGGAAGTCAACATTGGACCTCTGGACAGCAGATCACATGAAAATACCATCTAAAATACTCTTTTCTACTAGGTTTATAAGTAGTCAATGCACAATTCCCATGGATCTGTATTATTTATAATTATTTATATCTAGATTATCTATCAACTAATTATAAACCCTTTGGAGATGGTACTTTAATGTAAAGTATTATTGTACTTATATTAACAAACAATTCCCAAATGTGAATCAAAATATCATCCAAAAAGCTTTCAATATTGAATTAAACATTTACAATAGATATTAAACATTACATTTTGGGTTTGTCTTTTCATTAAATACAAAATAAAGAGGAAATAAATAAATGGGAAGGAAGGGACTACAGGGCCACAAACAAACAGAGGAATGGCGATGATGTACGATGACAACATGAACCTGACCCATGAGGAGTCTTGATAAAGGGGAAAGAGCGATTCTCGGGTTCATTAGTACAGCTCATCAATACAGTGACATCGCTTCCTGTGAACTGATACGTTTCAAACGCTCTGCCCACTTTACTCCAAATATGAGCTATCCTCTTGATGCGCACTCGGCAGTCAACAATCAACACGGCTTCGATCAGTTTAGTAGTTTTATATAGAGATTTATGTAGAATTATGTATATGTATTCTCTTTTTCCACTTACATTTCTCTTAGATTTTTTACAGTGTTCTTTTTATGTCTTTTTTAAAATGTATTATTTTGTTTCTGTTCATCTTTTTTTCCTCACTGGTGTTCCTCGTGAGAAGGACAGAGGTGAACGCAGAAACGTCAGCATGAATATGAGGAAATGGAACTGCACGGCCCTTGAGAGACAATTTGCCACGGGAGGGAGGATGGCAATAATAAACAAACAAAACAACATAAAAGCAGACACTGTCATAGTGGTTGTACTGTTATCTTTTTTGAGCTGTGGTCCATCTTTCACACACCCCCCCCCTGCAGTTCCAACAGCAGGACTGAGGTCAACACAGTATTCAACATTGTGCCAAGAAAAAAAGAGGGATCCCACTGGTCCAGCAGAAAAGAGATGGAAGAAGAGAAGGAGAGAAGAATGAGAGGAGGATGATGCTCTTCAGGAAGGTGGCTGAGTCCCTTTAGGCTCTGTGCTGGTCCACAGATCAGAACTGGTACCACTTCTTGTCCTTACACTTCAGCATCATCTGCAGAACACAGGAAAGACATCACATGTAATCATACAATTATTTATATTTTTACATTTTGTTTTGCATTATATCTTGTTACACAAAGTAACCATTTGGAAAATAGCACAGTGACAAAATATTAGGAACCTGCCCAGTCATGCAATCCAATCAACTGATCATGTGTCAGCAGCACAATGCATAAAATTCCAAGTCAGGTCAAGAGCCTCAGTTAACGTTCAAACATCAAAATGGGAAAAAACAGGATCTAAGTGACTTTGACCGTGGCATGATTGTTTTGGTTGTATGGCATAGCTGTCAGACTGAGTGGTTTGAAAATTTCAGAATCTGTTGATGGACGGTTATAGTATGTAGTCTTGTGCAACTCTTTGCCAATGTGGAACCAGTGCACTTTTCAATTTTCTGTCATCACCGTAGCTAGCTGATCAGTGTAGACCAGGGGTGTCCAAACTTTTTCAAAGAGGACCAGATCAGACCATGTCAAAATACATGACGGCCGAAATATTATTCACAAATAATTACAAATATTAAGTTTTCATAATATCAAAAATACAGCCATGTGGAGCAATTAATCAAACTGAGCATCTTGCTGTATAAAAGATACAGTGATAAGGTACAGTGATCACCGTATAAAGTAATTAAAGAAGCCTCAATGCTTCTTTCATTGTTGATTTGCTCATTCAGAGCAATTTGGAACAGTGCTTATAACAAATTGTTGATTTGTTTCTTTAGAGTAACAATAAAATTATTTTCAAAAATATAATTTGTGGGGAGATTTTGTTAGAAAATGTTCTTTACATATAAAATAAATGCAATACAGTCTTCAGAAATCACTTTATTAAATGAAAAGAGCAGATTAAACAGTATAAACAGCCATTTTTTTTTATTTGGTCTTAAAGGGTTAAATATTTACTGAACTACTGAATTTGCACTGATAAGAAGTTGGTGCTGTGAGACTCCGGCAGCTGCTGTTGCTTTAATTTCTCTGTCCTTTCCTGAGTGTTTGTTGTAATGTCCATGCTTTGTTTCATGTTTATTGAAATTAAACTCAATACAGTCTTCTGACATGTGAGGCACACATATTTGCTTTGCTGAAATTTCCATCTTGCCAAAATCACAGGTTCTCAATGTCAATGTTTATGCTTTATGACTGTAGTCCTGACTAAACTAAATGCCACCATCAGGTGAATGGAAAAACTGCAACGTACTGGCTACTGGGCCGCTTATAACACACTTTTAAGTAGAAGCCACTTAAAATCTGTCCGTGGGCTGCATTTGGCCTTGGGGCCGGACTTTGGAAATGCCTGACTTATTAACCTTGGAAGAATAAGATGCTCAGTTACATGTATTCTCCTGAGGACATTTTATAATTTTAGGTGGTTGGCACTGTCAAAGGCTTTGATGTAGTCAATGAACCACATGTTGCCCTCCTTCTTGTATTCCTTAGCTTATTTAATTATCCAGCATACATTAGCAATGATATCTCTTGTTTCTCTGCCCTTTCTAAATCCTGTTTGTACGTCTGGAAGTTTTTCAGTATAAGGCTCTAGTCTGTGTTGAATGATTAAAGGGAAACTGTACAGGAGTTTGCACATTCTTTCTGGTGTCTTTTCTTTGGTATTGAGATATGAACCAAACGTTTTGGATTTGTTGACATAATCTGGTCAGCACTTCAACCAAATATTCCTCAGAATCTTGAAATATTTCTGCTGCAGCATTAACAATTCATGTAGCTTTCTTTTTGGGCAATGATCTCAGGGCCTGTCTGATTTCATCTAAGTAAATAAGCACTAAAGTTTTTTTTTCTGGTATTTAATAACCAAGAAACTAGCCAGCAGAAACAAATGCCTCAAACTAAAATCTTTCAAGCTTACAGAACTGTTTCTGAACAAAATTCTGCCCTGTTTAGGTGAGTTTGGGGCATTTACTTCTTAAAGATGGGGATGTACAGCCATAAATGTCCTATTAGCATGGTTAGATGATTCCACAGATTAGTTTACAGCAGTGAAAGGTTGCTGCCACTGCTCACGCTGCACAGGTGCCCTTTGGTAATGCAAGTAAAGAAATTCTTATTCCATTCTTTTTTAGTCAGTAACTGTAATGTGTTACACTGCTGTATTAAGGAAAAATCATGTTACTGTAACATTACTTGTACTGCATATACCCCACTCCTGATCATGACATACTTGCCTCAAGAATCTTGCTTATGTGGTTTCAGACGCTGTATGACATCTATAAAAATGGATGAAATCAATGGTGCACAACTTAAAACCATAACAACAGCCATCTTAAAGCCTGAATTTTGTCTATACCTTTGCCCGTTTTTATAGATAACAGTGCGTTTCACAGTATCAGAAGCCAGAGAATCTACTGATGATTACTTAACTAGGCATGTAGTTTGCAAGTTAACTAGTAGGGCTTAAGCTTCCAGTATTTGTTTATTAGCTCATGGCTCCACTTAAAAACTAAAGAAGCAAACTTTGGGCACCAAAATGTCTTGGTTGACTGGCTACACTTGAGTTTATTGAAAAAGTGTGTAAATAAGATTCAACTAATGGATTAATAAAGCTCTTGAACTAAAGTCAAGAGCTTTATTAATGTGTTTATCCAATTAAACGTTAGGTTTGAGTAATATGAATATTTATTGTTATTGCGATGACATCACATTACATCAAAAAGTGCTTTTCCGAGCACATTGTGGATATCATCAGTACTTGAACAGCACTGACCAACTGCATGTTTCTTTACAAAGAGAACATAATTAACCCTGTACAACTGAATTTAGTGCAGTATGTGAAGAAAAAAAAATTGAAAAACACTTCTTTTTTTTTTTAAATGTGGCGAAACCCATCTATTTCATGTGGTTTAAGATCAGGCTCGTACCTCGTGAGCGTGCTTGGAGAAAGAGTCGGCGCTAGCCATCATAGCTGCTGTCCTCTCCTCCACTTCACTCAGTTTCTGCCCCCTTTCATCTAGTGCTATCCGTGCTCGAGCCAGGTCACCCACAATGCCTGATGCTGCCCCCTTCATGCCCTCGATGCCCCCCGGTCCAGGAATGTGCTGGGCGAGGCTCCGGGACGCCTTCCCTGCACCTGACTCCCCAACTGAGAAGAGACACAGAACAGCGGGAGGGGTGTAGAGATTTCAGAATAAGCTAAAACATTAGTGGTCCTAAAATTTACCCATAGCCACATAATACTTAGGCAGAGGTGTCTAATTCCAGTTCTGAAGGGCAGAGTCCAACACAAGTAAGGTGCTTTCCGTGATGAAACATACCTTATCAGTTATTTAAAAGTTTTAGTAGGTGTGTTTCGGCAGGGAAATCACAGAAGTGTTCTGGACCAAGGCCCTCCATTACCAGAGCTGAGCACTGCTGACCTGATGCTGCATACACTGTACTCAAAACAAAATATGACCTTGGCTCAGAATTATGCAAAGGAATGGTCACTTAAGTCAGAATTCCCAGTCAGAAAGTCAGGCAAGATGTGTGTGTTTTTCCTTGCTGTTATGTTGTTATGTGAATTATATAAATATAAAACTGTTTATAAATTAAACAAACTATTATTCATTATTATACAACAGTTTGCTGCCAACATTCATTTATTTCCCAAAAAGAATCACTGAAATCCACTCACATCCAAAAATTGGGAGTACAGATTCAATAAAATCCAACTTCCGAGTACAATGAAACGCAGCTTCATACACATTTGTATTTGCTGCTAAGGATTAAATTTACATAGTTAAATTGGATAAGCTGACCTACATCTAACAATATTGTTGCTAAAGGCTCCACATTTGCTCCATCTTACTGTTTATTTTCTTGTACTTATCTGTCTGCAGAGTACATTGTAGAGTGTATTGAGTAAGTTGTCTATATTTACCATATTGACTTTTGTATTATTCTCACCTTATCCTGTCGTCTGCTGTTGTTTTGTGTTGAATGTAGCACGATGCTTCCACGTAAACTATTATTTCAATCCTCACTCAAAACCAGGCTGTGATGAAAGGTTTTCTTTCAATCAGAAAGACATCTAATTAAACTATCTAAGTTATGGCTAATGAAGTTAAGCAATGAAACTGCTTAATTGAGACAGGTATGTCACCACAGCAAGAAAAGCTTGGAGCAGTCTTTTCTGGAAAAGATGTGATAGAGCCAAAAACTGCTGTAGTACAGAATAAAACAGTTGTTGTGTAAAGACGCAGACCACACACAGTGAAGATGCCCGTGAGGGCCACAGCTGAAGAACAGAGCTGATTGTTAGGCACAGGGACCTGGACAGCCATTCCTCTCGGTCAGAGATGTTTAGAGATGATAACCTCAGCCAAAATGCCTGTGTGGTCTTTTTCCTTTCACTGAGACACGCATACACACCCACACAAGCACTTTGAAGTCATCCTGTGCTCTGAGTCTCTCTTTTGTGAATTTGTGTGCAATGTGCAGAAAAAAGAAAACAAGTTTAATTCTCACAGAGTTCTTCTCTGTCCAGTGACTGCGCCCCTCCTCCAAAAAGGCCCTTGAAGAATCCCCTGTTTGGAGCCTCTGGTGTCTCTACCGGAGTGAACAGCTCACCCAACATCTCCTGAAAATGACATGCATGTCATAGTTCAGTTAAAATTACATTGACACAATTTTCCCTTACACAAGTGTCCACATGCAACGTGTCCTCACCGCAACCCGGTTATTTCAGTGGAAAGCTCTGCTGCATTGCACGGTACATAATGGTTTGTGGAGAAAAAGTTCAGGAGATTTCAATTTCATACAAATGAACACGGCCGCCGCATTGCATTTAGCTAACCAGGCAAGAGTAGATCTTCATCACAAACATCAAACAAGGCGCTAAAACATTCTCTGAGGATAGAGTGGGAAAAAACTGTTCTTCGAATCCATGACAGTTTAGCATAACGATAAAAATCACTGTTGACAGTGAAGATGTGGAGAGAAGACGCTTGATTAGATAAAGTTTACATCGTTCAAGCAGGAAGGCAAAATTTCCATCATACACAGCTTTAATATTACTTTGCTAGTGAGTTGGCATGAACTAACTTGTGTATGACTGCTGCTTTCTGAAAATTATAAAAACATGAAAACAATAAGTCTATGTTGCTTTAAAACAAACAAGAAGCTGTTTGTTAATTTCCACAACAAAAACGATATAGAAACACCCACTAGCAGTGAGCAGAGGGATCCAGCGCAGCAAAGCGTGTCAAGAAAAAGTACCCAAATGGAGATGATCAACCAAAGCATGTTCAGTGTCTGCTACTTTAGTTTTGTACTAGAGCTATGAGGCTGATGTCGCTGAAGTAAGCCTACTTGAGATAACGTCTCCATGCTGTTTGAGGCTAGTGTCTAATAATTCCACTGACTGTTACATTACACGGTACATTACCCTCATAACTCAAGTGAAAAACTAAAGATTAAAAACATACAGTCGTATGGGCGCCCCAGTCAAATTAGATTTTTTTTTGTTGTACATCCTTTACAGAGAAGGCACTTCTGCACATTTTTATGGACATTTACTGTTTATTTGCTGAATTTAAGATACTGGGGGAAAAAATAATGTGGCATGTGCAGAAGTTATGACACTTTTAACATGTTATCTTATTTTTCTCCAATATGTTAAACTCTGCAAATAAATAGAAACTGCAGAAAATTTGTAAGTGCGCTCTCTGTAGAGGATGTGTTATGTCTGTCTTGGTTAATCATTTGGGGTAAGTGGAAAATTGTCTAAGTTAGATTTTTTATGTATCTCTATGTATTAGGTTGTGTGTTTCACAACTCATTTATTCCAGTTTACCTATTTACACCAATTTTCAAGCCACTGTATTGTTTTTACTGACCTGCAGATTCTCACAGACATCCTGGCTGTAGGTTATCCTCTGAATCTCGGTGGGGGAGGTCAGGTACATAGCCTGGCCCAGGTTAGTAAAGCAGAAGGTTCTGGCTATCCTCATGTCTGTCAGTGGCAGGTAGTTGACATCCAGTAACGGTCTCAGCCCTGGCAAACTGTAGGCACAGAACAGATATGGACTGTGAGATTTGGACTGCAACAGGTAATATTCCTGAGCACAGGCTTAAACTTCATAGTCCTTTCTGACTGCAGCTCAGACAAAGCCTCCACATGTCTGAACAGGGGTTAAGGTGAAGTGCACATTATGTTCTGGAGATCTGGAGGTGGATGGATAACCTATTAAACATTTGTCCTACAACACCTAGAGAGGTGTTCTACAAGTAAAAGAGCCAGGGAACTGAAAATCACTCAGAAAGCATAATGAAGCACAGAGCTTATGTTGCAGCCCTTTCCTCCAGATCTGCAGTTACCTAACCAGAATTTACGACCCTAAGTATCCAAAAAAAGAGAATCTGTGCCATCACAAGTGTTCTGACATTTGATTGAACAGATAGCTTTGTCCTTGGCTGTGACAGACAGAGAGCGCCGCGCAGATGTAGGCCTGCTCTCTGCTGTCCTTGCTGAAGATTTATGAGACGGCAGGAGATCACTACACAGACAGACAAGGTCCAGACAGCGCTGATCTGCGTGCGGCACTGTGTCTCCTCCCATCTGCGTTACCCTGGCGACAGCCCTGCCGGCGCTGACTTTCCCAAACAATAGGACGGGAGGACAACGTTCCAAACCAAAAATAGGCGGATTCAGAACATGAGCACACATGCTCCGTCAACATCTGGCCGGCAGCAATCCTTCACATCACCAAAACAACCCCTCGACACAGGACTGCAGCGGGATCTTTTGAGGGCAACACAGTTTTGCGTTTAATCATCAGAACTTTCTTCAAGTACGCTTTCTTTAATGTGAGACTTTGGAACTTCACGAGTCTGTATGCTTAAACCAACCAAATGTACATGATTTTCTCCTTAAACAAATGTAGTCAATCAGCCTAAACACGTCTGATGTCTGAAGTTGCACTAGAGCTACAAGGCTAAGGTAGCTAGGAAGTAAAGGAAGCTTATACCTAAACAATAAACAATGAGCAAACTACATCATACAGTCATGTGCAAAAGTTCAAATTACTTAAACAAACTTGCTTGAAATTCCTGTTGATTTTTTAAAGTAAAATACTAATATTAATGATTTTAATATTACTGTAAACATGCAATTTATATACGTAAAATATTTTTTTAAACATTTGCACAGGCCACAATTTATGTTCTTTTTTCCCCCAAAATATTTTAAATCCAGCAAATACTCAATAATTTTGCATTAAATGTGCATAAGTGTGTTCTCAGTAGATCATTTATACTTATTTTTACTTTGGAAAAAAAAAAAAAAAAAAAGATTATCAGGGCCAATCAAATTGCGACACATTTTTCCCAATTTTAAAAGATAACTATGTCACACAGCGTCAGAAACCACATAAGCAAATGCATTTAGGCATTTGTATGATGCTAAGTGGAGAGGAATAAGCTTCCGTTACTTGTTAGCTACATTAGCCTCATAGCTACAGGTGACAACTAAAAAAACTAAGGGGAAAACTGTGTAAATTAGATTTTTGGATGTAACCAAAACAACATACTAATACATATACTTTGCTTTCAACTCCTGAGTGGAGGTCCATAAATACATACATTTCAGAAATGAACGACAGCACTGTCTCATGGCATTTTAGATTTCTGATGGATTGCGTTTTGCTATGAAAACAGACACCTTATCTTACATCACTGCACCACTCTGCCACAGTGTGGAACTCCAGGGCATGTACATAAAATGCATCGTCTGTCTGGAAAAATACAATTACCCCAGATTCTGGTTCCATGATGAGTGGGCTTTAAACCACTGAAAATGCATATTAATCTATATACAATGCACTCTGTCAGGCCTCCTGTACAAACAGAACAAAGATTTTAATCCTTGGAATTTAAAGTCATTAACAATATGCAATAACAAAGGTACATTGTAATCTTATACACATCAATTGAAACCGGCGAAAAAATTCTGTCTAAACTTTCAAAGAATAGTACATTTATGTATGTATGTAGAATAAGAGATATTTTATTACAATTTGGATTTGATCAAAAGCTGTTGTGTGCAGTATATCCCGCATAAAAGATTCTTTATATTTTTGCCGTCATTGATACCAAAACAAACTGAAAAAAGTCAAAAATGCCTGTTTAAACTGTTGACACAATATGAACTGAATGTAAACGTAATTAATTATAGGACGAGGCAAATACTTTTTGTATTACAACAAAATAGGAAAACAACGATAATAACTGTAGACTTTTAAGGGTTCAAGGCTCAGTACTGGCTAACACTACCTACCTGAGGGTCATGATGTGTCCATTTGCGCAGAAGCAGGCCACACAGATGCCGGGGCCAGTCTGTACCACATCGGCTCGCAGGACAAAGGATGTCTCGGTGATGTTGTGCTTGAAGATGCAGGTTTGTGAGGGCAGGGCAATCACTTTGGCCTGTTTCTCTGAGCACACCACGGCGTACTGGTGCTCATTCAGTTCTTGCGAAGTGGATGGAGAGACAGACACTGGACGCCTCTTCCTCGCCCTCTCTCTCTCCTCGCCGTTAGCCGGGGCGTTGGGCTCATACCACAGCTCAGATGGCGGGGGCAGGAAGGACCCAGTAGCATCTAGGAAGGCCATCCGGAGGATGCTGCCTTTTAGTCTGATGAGAGTGCCTGTATAGAAAGGTGGGGATGTTAGCATTTGATCAGAGTGAAAAAAAATGCAGGCAATACCTCCCTTGTGTATGTGTATATGTGCTTGTACACTGCCTATTTTTAAAATGAGTGATTGTCACTGTTTTTAGTACTCCTGCAAAGGTTCTCATAATATAAAACAGTTATTTGATTCACGTTCATCAAATTGTCTTTCGTGTTATGAAGAGTAGGTTTTGCCTAAACAGTAATTTGACTGTTTTCTTTTATAAAATCTTTTTAAAAGCACATTTTGAAAATAGTTTGCTTCAAATGTGCCTTCAAGGGGAATTCCAAATGCATTAATGTTATTATTTAATTATTCTTTAAAAATGTATGTATAATTAAGCATTAAAATGTAAAGAGGTCATTCAGAGTTTTGAAGTGGTTTGATATGAAAGGAACTGATCTAGAAAAACTTCCCAGACGATATGGACCAGACATGAGGTGAAGAGTTGAATGCCTCTAAATGTTATCAGAAAATGATTACAAAAAAATTGCAATAAATTTGTTACCTGAAATATTATTTTACAATACAAAATGGCTACATTTGTAGACGTCACAACCCCTGGGTCCTTTCACCACTACTGTAAAAAAATCTGAGTTGGTCAGTTTCTCTATAATGAACTGCTTCACATCAGTTTTCTCTCTGAATGATTTTGTTAATATTTCACAAATTAAAAAAAAAAGTTTACGTTTACAAATCTGAAAAAAATCTGTGGAAATGTGAGAAAATATGTCAAGAAAAATGGATAAAATGTGTGTAGCGCAGTATTATTCCCACAGTAGCAATTTTGTCAGATTTCAGAGTTTCTGCAAAGCATAACAGCAATAGCTAAACAGTTATTTATCCAATTTGTTAGGTTACTGTTAATTAACAAAGAGAACATGCTGAATTATTTAAAAGATCTTAAAAAGCTAGGGCTCCCCAAACCTTAGAACAGCAATGTAATGTACTTCTACATTGAGGGTGACTCACCACTGGGTGAGACGATGACTGGCTGCAGTAGCCTCTGCTCTCCAGCTGGGGGCATGCTTAGGGAAATGGAAAGGACAGTGCCCAGAGAAGTGCCAACCCACAGGGCTGGGGTCAAGGTGCTGTCTGTCTTACGTGTGTACGTCTCACAAAAATAGAATGATGTGATGGCCTCGCGTGCTTCTTTATCGATGCTGGTCACACTGGAGCTCCGTGAGCGGCTGAAGGAGTTGTCCCTGTTGTCTAGGGGTAATGCAGCCCGCGGGGGACATACAGAGAGTAGGACAGTAGGGAGAAAACAAGAAGAGGTAAAGCACCCACTCGAAACTGACTACATTAAATACACACTGTAATAGTGATACATGCGTGAATAGTGATTACTGTTGCTTTGATTGACCAGGTATGTAGATAACTGAATGAGTAGTCGTTGTATTGCTTATGTTAAAATGCTGAAAGAAAAACTCAAATAAATGGCATCCTCCTGTCGTGAAAATGTTTTGATCATGACACAATGACACTGCTGACAAACTGAAGATGTGTTTTCCTCTTTGAAAGGCGAATGCACTGGATGACCACATGACTGAAATGTTTCTGGAAAGATTTTCACTTCGAGCTTCGGGTGGGAATTTTGTCCCAAAGCCTGCGAATGTATATTTCGTTTGTAACTGCAGAAGAACTATCCTTCTGTTGAAGGCTCTGCCCGTGCCTTCAGACATTGCTGTGAAAAAGTGTTACAAGAAATTCCTGCAACCTTTCAATTAGTTTAGCACCTCTGTCTGCTAGCACAATTGGTGACAATAATTGGCATACAAAACGTTTATCAGCATATAAAGCCCTGGGTTACGAAATAATCATAATTTTTATAGGATTCCCAGAAGGCCTGAGGTCAATTTAATTTCTGTTCAGCACTTTCAGATTCAATATTGCAGATTTTTATTGCTCATATGTAATACATAGCTTGCTTTGCAATTCTTACTTGGGCCAGTTTCCCAGGCACATGTTAGAAAAATGTAATGTAGTACAAAATTCAATATAAAATACAATATGGTAAAACAAAAAAGATGAGCCCTGTGCAGGGGGGGGTCTCCATACTCCAATCCAATCCAATAACAGAATTTCACAACTAGCCCCAGAGGCAAAAGAGTGTAGGGAGCAGCAAGAAAAGCACACGCAGAGTAGCACAAAATGAGGGTAGAGGTTTTGAAATAGATTTGATTTCTGTCAGAGTGCTCATGTAAGATGTGACCAGGCACAGCTGTTTATCATCTGTAATGTTTGAGCGTTCTTTGTGGTGGTCAGTGTTTTGATTGCATCCTTCTAGCATCGATTTATTACACAAGAGTAGTTTGTGGAGAGGGTGTTTATGTCAAAAATAGAATGTAACAGAATTTGCACTATTGCCAAGGCAATGAATCAGATATAATATCACATTTTCTTCTGTACCTTATTTCGGAGTGAAACTCAGTATCAGGGAGGGATTTTGCTGGTTAATATTATTTTCCCAAACTACTTGTGCATGGTGAGGTAAAAAAGAAAAATCAGAAGACATTTTAGAGACTGGAAAAAGATATTTCATTATGATGGAAGATGAAATTTTGTTTTTAAACGATATGGTATGATGACTCTTGCTTAATATGACTAGGCACATCAACTAAGAAAGTTAAAAAGGTCAATTTGATTACAGATTGTTGATCCAATATATTTTCCTGCATATTATCTAATAGGACTGTGATGCTATGGACGCATGCCTTTTACTATAGTCTGAAACTGGCTTTCCTTCAGTGAAGCTACATTTTAATGAAGTAGCAAATTAATTAGCTGAACTGAAATTACTGAAGTTGACCTCAGCCCTTACATATGGGATTTTACCCTTACATATTTAAGAGTGCTCCTTTTTGTACTTAAGGAGCTATGAACATAGAACGAAAACAGTGCTCAGGCTGGAAAGTGTGACACAGGTATGTTTTAGAAAACCATGGCCTTGTTGCAGCATCAAAAATTGGCCAAACTCCTGCTAACTGGGGCTTTGAACAATCTACTACTGCTGAAAATTGTTTCTTGAAACACACTTCATATTTTTTTTTTTTTACTACCACCAAGATATTAATCTGTTCAATTAGGCAAACTCCACCACTTCACTGCAGCTACCAGTTTCTGAGTCACTGAGATGAGACTTAAATGACGACTCTCCAGACTCCAGACAAATGTGATGATGTAGGACCCCATTTTTCAAAAAGCTATGAAGTATGAACACGTAGTCAAAGCTTACCCAAGTCTGGCTTTAGCTCAGTAGGCAAGCTTAATTTCCGTGACATCTTTGCTGGAAGAAAAAAAAACACCCCTCTTTACAAACCTTCTAGAACCTTCCAAAACAGTCATGCACTTCTATGCTTGGGGAAAACATGTGACAACATAGCTAAAGATACAGCCGTAAGAAAATCCAGAGGGGGGAAACAAACGCTTCAAACGGACAGAGGTGACACTGCGATGGGAATCACTCAGAATCAGAGACAAAACAACTGCTTAATAAATGCCGCATGCTGGACAGACACAACTGGGTAGTGGACGTTGGGTCTCACAATGCCCTGGAATGAAAAATAAAACTGCATCAGACACACAAGTCATTCCCAGCACCCCATGCCATGAGCATGCACCAAACAAGAGAACAAGACCAGGGAGTGACGGTGGTCATGGATAATCAAACTGTGCTCAGCTATGCTCTTTCATGAACTTATCGCTGGTCCTCAATTAATGAAAATGCTACAGAATGTCAAGGAAAAGTAGAAGAACTACAAAGAAATCCAACTCAAAAGAACCGACAACTGAGAATCTCCCAATGGGGAACTGAGGGGAAAAAAAAGGAAAAAAAAAATAAAAACAAAAACACGTTCAGCACTCCTAGGCTCAAAATAGGTTCAGCGCAAGGTGCAAGTATACACTCCTAATTTAATATGAATTCATTTTTTAATACTATGGCATTTGATATGCAGATTAACAAACCAAAGCTACCAGTTCACTAACGCCTACACTGAGAATCGAAGCACAAGAATACAGGGCTGTCCACAAAGAGATGGTTAAAAAGTTGTAATTACAAACAGATGGTCCTATGACCCTGCCAATGAAGTGGCTATGGGGAAAATCAAGCCAGAAGCACCATGTTACACACGTGCTACATACATGTAGCATGCAGTGGACATTTTGTTTAGAATCATCCACACTTTCCTGCTTCCTGGGTATTTTTTTTTTAACCTTTGCTCCCTCTGTTTTGTTCTAACTTTGAGACAGAGACAGTGGTTGGACACAAAAGGGTAGAGCCTCCTTATTCCTCTCCCCATCCAATCTTACCTCCTCTACCTCCGCCATTGTAGAATTGCTGATGGTTAGACATCAACACTTTTCGGGGGGAAGGAAGTAAAGCATATCCGCAGTTAGAACCATTCTCTCTCTCTCTTTCTGAGAACAAAATAATGATGCAGTGCAGCTCAGTCAAAAAGACCCACTCATGCCTACCTAGGTATTTATTTACCCATTCATTTTTTCAGGGAAAAATCAGGCTTAAAAAAATAAAGAAAGAATTCAGTATTTGCATTTGCTGTGGTGGAGTGCTGCAGCAGGTGCTTTTGCATAGTGTTTACAAGAACCTTTTCCTCACATCACTGCCTAATCAAACCACTTGTTAGGAAAATAGCCGTGGGTCTTTGCACTGACTGAAGGTTAAGTCACTTTGGAAATTCATTGTTATTCTGTTCTGACATTTTGGTACAAATCTTATCTCTATTTTAAGTCCTGCCTAGACTCCTAGTGTGAATGTCATGCTGTTTATTAAAGGAGGTTATTAGGCTGTCTTCTTATCTGCTTCACAAGTCACCTTGATTTTTCCATCCCATGCATCAATGTAACAAATGCACAAATGCTGTGCCACTGAAACAGAAAAAACCCTTTCTTTAAATTTTTCTTAAGTAGCTAATGCTGGTAATCTTTATTTTCTGAGCAAGGGCTTAAACCAAAAGAGCCAATTACTTACTGTAGTTTTGGATAAGGGGTACAAAAGTTACAAAATTGGAAAATGTTTGTGCCTGAGGGGAAGACTTGATTGCACCCACACGGCTTACCCTGAAAAAGAGTTTCCTGGAAATGGGTTAGAATCATTTTCAGCACATGAACACTGAATATAACCAGAAGGTTTGCACAGGCTTGCTGAACAATGTTGTTTGGTTACCAACACTTGGTTGCACAGTCTGTTTGTTTTAAAGCTCTCAGGGCTTCCAGATTTAAAAGCTGAGGAAATGAGCTCTCATTTTATGGTCCTGTACAGTACAGTGCATTTACAAGCTTTTGCTGTCACGTAAACTATGACCTAAGATGCCTTTTCCTGGAGACAATTGTACGCTAGCCAATTAAAGTGCAATTACAGGAGCTAACAAACTGATGCTTCTTTGTTTCCCCAAAGAGCTATCTGAAATTTTAATACTAGAATGACTGTATGCAAATCCAAAGCATGCTTAACTACGCAAAAAACAAAACCATGAAATACCGGTGTGATGTCACATCAATCTTACTAAACACTCTCTCATTCCAGTAGACTTCACATATGCTATACAGAACGCACCAATGTCATTCAAGTTTGATGTGAATTTTGTATACATATGCTTTACCACAATGCTAACTAACCTAACAACTTCAATACTCTGGTATAAACGCTGATCAGACCATTAAGCCTGAATTCATGTATACCTGTAGTAATGTGCAGCAAAGTATGAGGAACGATAAATTATTACACTTGCACTTTTGAATGTGCAAAGACTCAAAAAGGACAATGAAATTAGGCTAAAATCTCCCAACTTAAAGAAAGAAAAGTAATAAACATCTATATGTGTTTTACATGCTCTTAGAATATGTCATCTTTGTTGTTAGTTGGCAATCACACTACCACCACAGAAGTAAGCACAGGGATCGAGATTTCATGTCACAGAAAGCACCTTCCCAAAACTACCAAAGTCACTTTTTGAAATGATGATTAATCGTTTAATTGGTCAGTCTAAGCCTTTCAAGGACAGACAAAGTACTTAATTCTGCCTGAAATAATAACATGGCAAATACATAGTATAATACATTCCATTTGATGTCTTAGTCTGCGTATTGGAATCTGACCCTTAAAATGAAAGAGAAAAGGCTTTAAATGTGTCAAAAAACAAGTACTCCAAAAAAGAATGGGTTAAATACACATTCTGCAAAAAAAGTATTATTTTGAAAAAAATGAATCAAATTAGGTTTTCAAAGGGAGGTAAGGGGATGTGTTAGAACAGTCTGTCAGATATAGGCTTGCTGGATGACTGGCGGCATGCGCTGAAGGACAAATTACCTGAGGTGGGGGATTTGCAGCGGTCCTCCGATGTGGCCGAGCCCTCATTGATGTCACACAGCCCTATGCAGAAAGAAACACAGTTTTAATATGGGTTTTTAGAGGTAACCTTTAGATGTGGCATGCTGATGTAGTCTCCTCTCATGGTAAATAATCAAATCTATGCAGTTTTGCCCATTACTCCAAATGTCAGCCAGTGTTTGCTGTCCAAAGCATTTAATGTTGCACCAGAGCTATTGTGGCTAAAAATTTATAAAAGTGTATGTCTCACCAATTAGCATTGCAACTAAATTTCACACACAAGTCTAATTATAATAACTTAAAAACATGACGTGGTTTCAGGCAAGAGTTTGATGATTTAGGCATGTAGTTTGGGCATTAACTGGGTATGTAAATATTCGGGGCTCAGCCCAGTTCTTTGTAGAATTATTCTAGGATACCAGAATTTTTTATTTAACCTGTAAAATGTGCAGGTTCTATTTTTTTGTTTAATATAAAAAGCATTTACGCATCAACAGAACATGCAGGGACAGATTTGGCAGGAATTTTTCAGACCATGTCATATGTCTTAATGTATTAACGTCACACGTGTAGGCACAAAAAGAAGGTCTGGCTCAATATTTAGGTCTCAGATGCAAAATTAACATTATACTGATTATGATGACAGTAATAGTAGATAATTCACTCCCATCCCAGACACGCCCTTCACCAAGTTTTTACTGAGTGCTCTTCAAATACTTTTTCAACGCACCTGCAAAAAGTCAGATTCATCTGCTTGTGTGAGTTTGAAGCACAACCATCATTACAAAATGTTCTTCTGTACATGGCATGCAACTATATATTTTCACCAGAGAGGTCTCCAATCCCCAAAATGTACATGATGCTGCTTTAAATGCTGCTATATATGCATGTATTCATAATTAAACGACAAAAAAATTATAAAATTCAAAAACCTTATGGATGACTGCAATAGACAGTCTCCACTGAAAGTATTGGAACAGCAAGGCCAGTTCTTTTGTTTTTGCTGGACACTGAAGACATTTGGGTTCAATATCAAAAGATGAATATGAGAAGATAGATAAGAATTTCAGCTTTTATTTCCAGATATTTACACCTAGATGTGTTAAACAACTTAGAACATGGCACATTTTGTTTGAACCCACCCATTTTTCAAATGAGCAACAATATTGAACCAAGTGATTGACAAGTGTTTCTTGTTGCCCAGGTGTGCCCTGTTAAATTGACGGTTTAAACAATTAATAGCTCTGGATGTCTACTCTTGGTTTGAGCCCTGGCTTTAAAGTCTGCATCTGTTGTTAAAAATTATAAACTAAAAACCAACCAAAGAGCTGTCAATAGCAGAAAAGCAAGCCATTCTGAAGCTGAGAACTGAGGACTGCACCAGCATTTTGCATAGCCAATAAAACCATTTGGAAAGTCCTTAAAAAGATACAAACCCCTGGTGTACCAACAACCAGTCACCAAATAGGTTGGCCAAGGAAAACAACAACAGATGATAACAGAAACACTGTGATAGGTGTGAATAAACCCAAAACAACAATCAGTGACATCACCAACAACCTCCACAGAACTGGGGTGAAGGTATCACAATCCACCATTTGAAGAAGACTTTGAGAGCAGAAATATAGAAGACATACCACAAGATGCAAACCATTCATTAGCAGCAGGAATTGGAAGGGCAGACTAGAATTCAAAAAGATGAGTCACAAAAGTTCTGGAACAGTTTTATGGACTGAAGAGATCAAGATTGACCTCTACAACAGTATTGGAAAGGCCAAAGTGTGGAGAAATTATCTGTTTATGATTCAAAATACATGAACTCACAACACTACGAGGAACATCATGCAGCAAGATAATGGCCCAAATCACACTGCCAACAAAACAAAGGACTTCATCAGGGAAAAAAATGCTTTTGGACTGGCCAGGTGAATCACCAGACCTCAACCCAACTGAGCATGCATTTTACCTCCTGAAGTGGAGACTGAAGGGAAAAACCCCCCCAAAGCAAACAACAACTGAAAGAAGCTTCAGTAAAAGCCTGAAAATGCATCACAAAAGAAGAATGCCCCTGGCTTGATGTTCATATACGGACTGTTCATATATTTTTGTTCACCAAAGGTGCCATGTTTTAAGTTTTTCACACATTTAGATGTAAATATCATATATATTATAATGTATTAAAGTTCTGAAATTGTGACATATCTTCTCATATTCATCATTTTTATTTCAAACCCTGTCTTCAGTGTGTCGCCAAAACAAGAGAATTAGCCTTGCTGTTCCTATACTTCCAGAGGAGACTGTACCTTGTTATGTTTTGACATCTGTTTTAGTGTACTATCTAGCTGTGGCAGGGATTCTCAACTGCAGTCTGAATTCTGATGAAATTAAATATTTCATCAGCACCTAACATTTCTGAAGAAAAATGAAGTAGTTCCACTTTTTAGTTTTTTCAGATTTTAGTTTAAACCTATTAGATGCTGAAACAAGTCTATAGACTTTACAAGTATGCAGAGTGAAGGCTACTTTCAAATTCAACAAAGCTAACACTACTTGGTAATGACTTGCTAATTTAGTAATTTTGTAATGGTCAGAAACGCCTTTACGTTCATTATTGCGCAGTTAAAAAACCATAAGTGAAAAGGGCAACAGTGACCTGTTGTATCTGATGAATATGAGTATCTAAAGAAGCTGACAGGTCTAATGGAGAAGGCAATGTAAGTAACCAGCAACATTTGTGGTTTAACAATATAGATGAATATGGGCTCATTACTTGGCAAGTATCAGGTTAGTGTTGCAATTTTTTTATTTGTGTTATAACTAATAATAATAAGGGTAGTCTTATTGCAAATTGGTACCCTGATGTCTCACCTTCCTATTCAAGCAACTATGTATAGCAAATTATTATGTATAACCCACTGTGCTGTAACATTAGCGTTCTTTTATGCTGAAGTTTGTCAATATAGCATGGCTGATCTGAGACCCTCTCATTATCACAGGAAATACTTAAGTGCCTACAATTTGCAATGCCTACAATTTAAATTTCCATATTTGTGATGATCCGTTATGTTCACATGATTTTGACCCATTACAGCTGGTCTAAATGTAAAGCACTTTCAAGCTATTGCGGATGCGGAAGAATTTAAACTGTGAGCTCTCATGACCGATGGCCAGGCTGAAGTAGCAGAGCTTTGCTCTTTGTGTTGAGAGGCAGGCGAGCAGACAGGAGCTAAACCCAGCTGCTCTAATCAGCACTCTGTTCGACTCTAGCCCACTGTTAAACATCACTCATTAACCCCAGCACACACATACACACACACACTTGAGACGAATAATCCAACTGGCAATCTGTCAGTGAGTCACAGCAGTCAGAGTTTCATTACAAGGCAGCATGCATTCAGGGCAGAGTGACTGCAGTTCTGCCTTCCACCAGCAGAGGTCACAATGCAGCATCGATGGCACAAAACACTACTGCAGAGTGCTGCAGCTGTCTTCTTTACTGTGCTGCATGACAATACCTTAAAACAGTGGTTCCAAACCCTGGTCCCACGGCACCTCTGTTCCGCATAGTTTAGCGTCTTCCCTGCTCATATACA
>JAILXH010091382.1:4917-37990 GCA_023558415.1 Piaractus mesopotamicus | reverse complement strand
GTTCCAAACCCTGGTCCCACGGCACCTCTGTTCCGCATAGTTTAGCGTCTTCCCTGCTCATATACATTTTTTTTTTTAGCTCAGTAAAGGCTTGTGGTAACACTTTACTAAAGGACAGCATTCATAAGGTTATATGACACCTACATAAGCCTTTCATGACAACTGAAAACCTACAAAAACTTTTATAAAGGCTTATTCCAATAAGCATCAGTTGTCAACTGCTTTGGACATTCCGATGTCACTTCACTTCAGTCAATTATAACAACTCGCATTTATTGGAATAAGCCTATATGAAGATCTCCACAGGTATATGTTAGTTCTCATAAACCAATAAAAGGTATGATATTTGCTGCAGTCTCCCAGCCATGAATGTAAATCTCACAAGGTTTTACTATCTGAAAATAAAGTTTGTTTCACCCTCCTCAAACCTTTGCATTTATTTTAGTCTCTTTAACCATCTCTGCTTCTATCACCATTCAGCAAACAGTTACAGTAAACATCAATTAGATGCTGCTTGTTGCTCTGGATTAAGAAGAATATAGGTCTATATCTAGTTACATTATTCCCACAGCCTAACGCACAGCATGGTTACTCATTCTACCATGATATCAACAAATATTGTTCGTTGTAAATGTTTCAGGGTTCCATTTGGTTTCAGTCAACATGTGTGCAGAGAAGTGATTAAACAGCAAAGCAAGTTTCAGAATGTAATTTTATTTAATAAAAAAAAAAAATGCAGATTTTTTAGAACTCATGAGTTTCCATAGTCCTGTGAATTATCTGCACAAAATATCTCATGAAAGAGCAGACTGTCATTGCTGGCAGACCTGAACTGCAATGAAGAACAGGACATGCTTAGTAATAAAAAAAAAAGCGCATTATGTAATGCCATGGCTAGTCTGCTGTATCCTGATCTGCCAATGAGCAAGCATAAGCAATAAGGCATTGTGGGTTTTTGGGACTTATTCTGGGACTTATCTGGGACTCGCGTATTCCTTTAAACTAGTGCCTGAACTATCCAACGAATGCAGTATTTTTAGGGTGGGTTTGGAGTGGTGGTATTCTAAAAGTTCTCATCTGTTTCTGCTAGTGCTTCCCTTGAAAACACTTACAGCCTCTGCACAGTCATAAAAGTCCTCTACCTCCGGTGTGGCTTGGAAGACACTATTTAAAATCAGGTGCAAATTAAGAGCAGCATAGTCAGAAATTAGTTTTTGCAAACTGCTGTAAGCTGCACTTGTGTTTGGACATCATCCTCTTGATTATCACATTTATTGATCGAAATCCTCTTGTTTTCCATCTGTTGAATTACATCCTCTTCCAGGCCAGAGGCACTTTAGTCATTGACATTATGGAGGACAGAGAAAATGTTATGTATTTTTATTTCCTTTGGTTGTTCATGTTCTTCCATCTCCATGGTAACAAATCAGAAAATCTGGCTCAGTTGATCTTGTTTTGACATGTTCTGCGTTGTGTGCATGATAACCAAAAAAAAAACCAAGAGCCTTAATTTCTGCTTCAATATCTCATTTAGGTTTTTCTAAACAACAACTGAATCCATACATTTTCAAGTGTGGTAATCAGGTAGCTGATTAAAAATTACTGCTTGTCACCTCAACCGTTATTTATTTTTTTTGGTGCCCACATGTTACATTTGTAACATCACCAAAGTGCAAACGTGACTTGGTTAGACGCAAACTACCACTACGTCACTGATGAAAAACATGCTGTGGGGAATTCCACAATTTCTTTACATAATTCTCACTTGACAAACATCTGCATTTGTTTGGAAATTGTGTTTTGGTGCGCTGGATAAGTGTATCAAATACATAAATTTGAGAGATTCAACTGATGTGCCAGTTGGTGCTGCCACGATATTGTTTCATTAGCTGTCCTCCTCTGGTGTTTTAAACAGAAAGTGTCTTTGGCAATTCAGCATCAACATCAAGTTCCATTGAGGCATTTTCTCTTTCTCACTGTCACTGCAAAACTGAACAGTCAATCAGTCAGGCACAGGAAACATCAAGTAATCAACGCACCTGCCTGCCGACTTCATTACATCACATTCTGTGATGCCACACACGGTTGTTTGCTGCAACATGGATATATCATAGGTTCATTTATGTCTTTCAGACATGACTATGATAAAACCACTTACATATTTATATTCTATAACTTTAGTTTGGTTTGTGACCCCTCTAGTCTCACCAGTGATTATGGGGGTGAAGCAAGTGTCTCACCTCCAGAAGGTTGTCTGCTCTTGCGAGGTGACCGGGGTTGCCTCTGATATGGGTCATTGGATCCATACAACTCCACGGTGCTCAGATTCAAGAGAACAGTCTTCTGGAGATAATCTACCACTGCCAGGCCATTAGTATTGCCAAACACCACCCTATACCACAAAGGACACAAAAAGATACAACATAATGGAACACAGAATGAAAGAGGTCATTTACTGAACATAGAAAGATAAGAAAAAAAAAATCTATGCTAAAACTAATTGCCATAACATTTCCATTTTAAAGATTATAAAAGCATTACTAACATGTACACTTTAAAAGCAAAGTATTAAAATAAGAAGTATTGCAAGCATGCCAATTATAGAAACAGTAAGGAAGTTTAATGCATAGCCATTGTTTTATATAACCTTTGATGTGTTTCCATTGTATTCCTAGCCCTGTATTGCATACAGGTAGGTTATGTAACAGTAGGCATTATATAGTCTACTCTTGCCTGGGGGGCTCTGAAGTACAACAGTCAGGAATTTACATAAAAAGCAAAATGCCTGCGCAAAATGAATACTACTCATGCAGGTAATAAATAGACAGGCCTCAACTTCAAAATAGGTCAGATGTCAATAAAATGTACAAGCCATGAGAAACAGATATGATGTTCCAGATCAGTAATTTCAAAAAGGCTCAGTACAAGTATATTTCTGGAACAGACTAATGGAAAGAGTGCAGGCAGGTTTATGAGAAAGAGTATCTGTATGGAAAAGACAGTTCAAGCTTATGAAAGATGAAGTGCAAGGATGCGTAAAAGACTCACAGGCCATACGAAGAGTTGATGGCGAGGCTGCTGATCTGCTGGGGAGGCTCTCCGCTGACCCACACCAACTGCACCACCAATTCCACCTGATAACCTGGAGACTGCTTCAGGGGACTATTGCGTACCCTGAGAGAGAAAGAGAAAAAGGAGGGACAGAGATAGAGAGAGAGAGACACAAAACTAGTCATTAACCCTCAGGGGGGTGGTCAATGCCATTAAAGAAGCTGATTAGTTGATTATAACTGATATATGCCTCATTCCAAAATGTGCTCTTTCTTTCACTGAGAGGTTGGACAAGCTTTGAAGAATGCTGGCAAAATCCTATTCAGTCTAATAAACTGCTGCACACAACTTAGCTGTTTCTGTCAAAACATCTAAATTTAGAGTATAAATTCAAATGCTATTTATTTTGTATGCACATAAAAAGGTCACTCTGTTAAGATAGATAGAGTGTAGTATTTTGGTTGTGGCATGGTGGCAAATTCACGGTGGCTAATGTCGCTGTCACTTCCAATCTGCCCAATTTCAAATAAACTCAACATTATGTAGTTTAAAAAAAGACTAAAGTGATTTAATGTGAATACTTCCCATTCTAGCAAAATCATCTCATTAGACCACATGTACTTTCTGACATTCTGCAAAGCTTCTGCCCAACTTTGCAACAGTAGCTGCAGTAGAACAACTTTAGGCAGAGTATCAACAGGTCAACTGAATGTAATGAAAGATATGGTCAAAACAAACATAGCTACAGATGGGGAATCAGAGAGAGAGAGAGAGAGAGTATTTTGACCAAGAGACAAAATAAAGATACATTAGCCTACTTCAGACAGGGCACGTTATCTCTTATGCCATCTGATGAGTTGCTGCTGGTGGAGTGGTGCGTCTGGGGGCCGGAGGTCTGTGGGCTAGGGGAGGTGCTCGGAGTGGGAGGAGCTGGCGTCTGGTAACCACCCCCTTCTGGTGACTCTAGGTCATTCAGCTCATACTGCAATCTGACTTCCAGTAACTGAGAGAACACACACATATACAACATAGTTCATACATTTATATACAGTGTTTCCCAGACATACTCTATATTTTGGTGCCCTTGCCTCAATTATACTGTACCAAAATGGGATATGCATCTTAAAATTTGTATGTCTGATCGATACTGACTGTCTGGAGAACAGTGGTCAACCTTCAGCTGTGAGCGATATTTGAGTTTGCACCATCTTAGTTAGGTGATTTGTTTCACTTGCCTCTGTGTTTTTAGGTTTCAAAAAAAGTTACACGAACAAATCAGTTAAACAAATTAAAATTTGCATGGGCAAAATTGAATAAGTTAAGCGATTCCCACCAGTGTCACTATCCATAAATTAGGGCACACTAATTGGTGTGTGTGCACACATGTGAAGCAGGGGGACTCGACGTGGTAATGGGCTCAATTTGCTCCAATTAAGCTGTGCTGAGAACATTCAACAGCTGACGGCACTCACCCTAATCATCGCTCTTACATCTGTACTGAGCACGCTGCTCAAGCTGAGCCAATCAGACAAAGAGCTTGTGTCATTTCTGCTGTTCTACAAAAATTGCATCTGAAGCATGCTTTTATCTTTTAATGGCTACACTGTTAAAGCCTTACTACTGTATGTTTTGTAAATTGTACAAGGCAAACACTGTATGCTGGCTAACCATCTTAAACTTCTGGTGAAAAATTGTATTTGCTATTGCCTTAAAAACACCAAATCAATCATTTGCAATATGCAATAAGCAACTGTTTTTGGCCTTCTGAATTGTCTGTGGTTCCTGTATGTTTCACTGAACACAGAAGCCAGCAAAAGCTAGTATGCTTTAACCTCAGAGTCAGTGTGCAAATGTTGACCAATAAACAACCGTCATTAGTGGTCGATTAATCGTTATCCATCAGTTCTAAAATAAAGGATGCAACCCATCAGAATATAAATTGTAAAACAGAAATGTAAGGATCTAAAAGCTGACTCACTACATTTGAAGCTTTCGCAAAATGCTTGATAAAACCAAATTCTGTATTAATGCACTAAGATGTTAAAAAGTGCTCCTTGTACGGAATGTGGAACGTTGTACTCATTAGTAGGGCCAAGTCTAAGCATGTATATTCAGCAATCATCCTGAAACCATATTAAACATACCCTACATAAGAACCTGGTTTTGTTTAAACTGAGGAGCTGATATGTTCATGATTACACGACCAAAAATAAAAAAGTTGACGAAATAAATGGAATATGTAATGATATGCTACTGAAAATTCTAGCTTTGGTTCAATGTACCTCCATGTCTCTCAAAAGTCATCAACACCCATCATGTCCTTCTCTATAATTTTGCACACCCATGTGATTTATTCACACTTTCTCTCGGAGTACAAAACAGTTGTCTGTCTTATCGCTTGCGTATGTTAGCTTTCAATATGGTCCCTCACTGTAGAAGTACTATTGTCCTCTAAAAAAGTGGTCATGAACACAATTTTTTTAGGTGCACACTTAATTTTTTTAGTAGGTCTAACTAGAGGAACCAACTGCCTATTGTACCATCATACATATAATTTAAAAAACTTGGATGATAAAGCTGCCTATCCAAATAGGAACTGTTGTTTATTGGCAATTAAATACAATTAAATTCACTTTTTTTCTAACTGATAGCACTGGTTGAACATATATTTATTCGTTAGTTAACGGTTAATCACTTACATTCCTACCTCACAGTAATTATTTAACTTCAAATCCAGTGTGCTAGAGTACAGAGCCTATAAAACTAAATAATGTGTCACTGTCCAATTAATTACAGACTGCACTGCACATGCACAGATAACCTACCATGCTTATAGTATGAGCTAATTAGACCAGCAGTGTCACAGCATGGAAACATCAAAATATGCAAGACAGGGCTTTAGGAATCATTACCTTACAGGTATCTTTGTTTAAAATATAGGACTTTCTGATGCTATAAAAAATAAAGCAAATAAAAATGATTTATTATTATTATTATTATTATTATTACTATTACTATTATTAATCATTCAAGCTATACTTTTTGTTTTGCGAATTTGGAGACCTCTCTAACGGAAATGTGCAACATGCTGAAGAACATGTTGTGACATTGGTTGTGCTTTAGACTCCTTTCCCGAGCAGAGGGATCTGATGATTGCGAGTGCGTTGAAAGAGTATTCAAAGAGAACTCACATGTCTTCCGAGGATGTAAGTGAATTAACTATGATTGTTGTTATTTTCATCAGTATAAAGTTGATTTTGCATTTGAGACAACATGGAGCTGGAACTGTTCTTTTTAAGGTTGTGCATGAGACGCAAGACATGGTAAAAAAAAAAACAAAAAAACACAATATCTCAACTTTTAAATTACTATTTCAGGCTTTACAAAGTGACTCTGCAGAGCAGGGAAACCAAATTGTCTGTTTTTTCTTCCTTACTTTTAATTAAAAAAATTCTTACATATTGCAGTTTTAAGTCTATCTGTCAAAAAGATTGTTGAATGAAATCAATATAATATCAAGATATTTGGGAAAAAGAACACAGAGCAAAGGTAATGCTTTCCTCTCTCAATAACACACACACTCTTTCAATGACGACAAGTAGAGCATATTATTTTCATCATCATCAGCGTGACTCACGGTTGTTGTCAAGAGGCTAAAATAACTCATTTCTCGAAGAGAGAGGGAAAGGAATGGACAGAGAGAAGGAGGGTAGGAGTGAGAGTGGGAGTGAGAGCAAGTCAGAGACAGAGAGGGAGAAAGATGGCACTTATTCCACTTCAGAAAGCATAAACCGAAGTTTTTAGGTCAAAAGGAGAGAAACATAATAAACCAGAAGATGGGCACACACTTATAAAAACAAATCCAGTCACGCATAAAATCGCAAACCTGATGCATTATGACTGCAGCACCCATAATATATACACACATGCATATATACATACACTACATATAGTACACATATACACATAATTATTAGTGACTCCTTGGAAGACCCACACACAGCAATGCATGGCCAGTCTTACCTGTACAACCTCAGTGGTGATTTCCTGCTTGCTGAATCTGTAGACGATGACGTGGGCGGACACTCCCGCCACACACAACATGCGGCTGTCTGGGCACCATGACATGAGCTGGATGGCAAATGGATCCTCATCCACGATCTCTGTGTTTGGCTTCTCCTCCTTACTGCGTGTCTTCTCAAACACCTTGGCCGTCTTCAGTTTGTACAGCACCTGGAGCATTACTATGCACCATGGGAAATTGAATTCAATATATAATTATTTGCTGTCAAGAAAATAAATACATTTTGTTAGGGAACAATAATAAGCATGACATTTGTACTACTATGTACATATGCCAAAAAAAGTCAAATCATGTTTTGTTATTTTTCTTTTTTGGGGGGTTTTGGGGTTTTGACCAAAATTTTCCTCCTAATTTAGATGACTAAGTTCCAGTTCCCACCCTCTAGCTAGGTTGCCCTCTATCACAAAGTTCTACCAAGCTGTGAGGGTGAAGGCTAGTGCAAGCTTCCTTTAAGACATGTGAAGCCAGACAACGCATTATTTCGATGTGCCATGAACATGACATTTTTGAGTTGCACTTCTGCCGCTCGCTTGGACTCCAGGCCACGGAGACGGTTAGACGGCTGAGCCACTTGGAAGCCCCCGTCTGTTAATGTTCTATGAAAATAATCCACACATTCTCTACAGGGAGCAAATGTAAATATAGAATTTTCTGTTAATTTTACCACACAATTTCTATTTTTTACTGAGTTTAACATACTAATTCAAAAATGCCATAAATTTTGCACAAGCTAGATTTTATGTTTTATATGTTAAATTCAGCAAATAAATAGCAACGAAAATGTGCAGAAATGTGTTCTCTGCAGGGAATACTTTCACTTAGAAAAACAAAAAAATACACACAGGTAACAAATTTCAAAACTGGAAAAAATGAGTGGAGAAACAAAATGAGTGCAGATGCTTCCAGACAGGTGTGCTGTATTATACAATTAAGCAATTAACATCTTTTCAATTAACAGCAAATGCTAGAGCAAATGCACTTTTTCAAGAGAAAAAAGTGATTTTTAAAGAGAATCCATTATTGAGGCATATACACTGACTGGCCACTTCACTAATTACTCCTCCTTGTATCTACACTCTTCGTTCATTTTATTGACTTTGTTAGACCCTATTTACCCTGTTTTTCAATGGTCAGGAGCTCCAAAGGACCACCACAGAGCAGGTATTATTTAGGTGGTGGATCATCCTCAGCACTGCAGAGACACTGACATGGTGGTGTGTTAGTGTGTGTTGCGCTGGTGTGAGTGGATCAGACATAGAAGTGCTGCAGGAGTTTTTAACACATCAGTGTCACTGCCGAAGAGAGAATAGTCCACCAACCAAAAAGATCCAGCCAACAGCATCTTGTGGGCAGTGTCCTGTGATAACAGATGAAGATCTAGAGCAGGCATGTCAAACTGGGGACCTTCTGGGCCAAAGTGCTGTGGAGATTAGCGTTACCGTCACCTAATGCTCTGAATTCAGTTAATGAAGGCCTTGCTAATTAGCTGATGAGCTGAATCAGGTGTGTTTAATAAGGTAACATGCTGAAGTCTGCAGTGTTTTATATATATTTTATTCTCGAAAAACTTTGTGTACCACACCAGAATCCACAATGACAGCATAAATCTGTAGTTGCTCTGTATTTGATTAAGGTCTAATATTAGTTCACAATTTATTTGCAATTGCTCAGGCACAACTAATAAAAAGCTTAAAGATTAATGGAGCTATTTTGTCTTAGCCGGATTACTGCCTTTTGTCTAATTAGTTTTCCCACTTCTGTGGACATTTGTAGAGTACGTCTCTTTTAAAGAAATCCTCTCCATTATAGATAGACTCTTAGAGGGTAGCCTTTGCAAAACTAACATGACTATAAGGTCATTAACAATCTTCCTTTCTGAGCTTAAAGCAAAAAAAAAGCAAAAAAAAGAACATGGTGAGCGCAGTAGAGTTGTGGGAGTTTATCATGATTATGACTATAATGGGGCTAAATGACATTTACGGGTCACTCTTATGCCAGACTATTTCCCTAAGTAAGGACCAAGGTTAGACGGAGGTATTTTGGGAATTGAAGTCAAATGGATAGAGGACATACATGGCACTGCCAGGGCAGTCCACTGTTGGGTCTTTAATCACAGATAAGTACATTAGCCTACAGTGAAGGTAGGCTGCCAGAATAACATCCCCCTTCAGACTTGAGAAAAAGATGCATCCTCAGAGCATATACAATGCAATGCACGGTAAGTTAGTTCTTATATGTAAGAGAAGTTAGGAAAGATAGATAGAAAGGATAAGATGATAAGCTTTTCAACCTTGTTAAAATACTGAATTCGGCATCACACTTAGTTGTTACGTCTTGGCGCATATGTTAATGAATTCAATAAATCCATGGAGGATGAATACTCACTTGCAGAGGCATCCCAAAACTTTACAGAACCATCAGCATGCCTACGACAAAAATAGAGAACCTTGTATTTATAATAGATAACTGTTGAAGTATTCAAGATTTTCTTGATCATTATTCAGAGAGATGTAAATGTCCCTGCATTTACAGATTATGGGAGCTAAATAAAAGTTATATAAAAAGCTCTACATTTAAATAACTGAAAAGTCAAACATGCGAGGTTGCCTGTGCATCAATGTGCACAACTTTTGAGCTCAGATAAAACTGGGGTAGAACTGCTGAGAGCAAAAGTGGCAGAGCACTGACCCCATCACTGCTCAACTCACTGAAACACTGCAGCAATGCATTCTGGGAGAACAGGCTGCTGCCTTCCCATGGGCAGTGAATCAGAAATGCTTACTACTCCTTCTTTTTCTGTCTCTCTCCTCAATTTCCCCTCGCTCCATCATCTCCTCTTTTACTCTCTGTAGGATTGTTTCCTCTCATTTTCAGAATATCACTCGGCAACTTTTTCTCTCCACTTTCCTTTTAGCCTTCCCTGATGCAATTTCAGCAAAATGGCAATGAAAAAGGAGCAGAGAAATGAAGGAAACACAAGGAGAAATCTCTCTCTCTCTCACACACACACACCCACACACATATATATATATATATATATATATATATATACATACATACATACATACACACAGACTTACCCACTAATTATTATTTCAGGATAGCTTTGCGTCCCCTGGCCCCAGTTTCCACCACTAATAGGCCATTCCTACAATGAACAAAACCAAAAACCAAAAGTAAGAGTACTCATATTTTAGTGCTCTATTTCTGTCCGCCATGGGTGTGTTTAAGGGAAGGGAACAAAGCAACTGATTTACTGTACTGTTGGAGACAGCTCACACTGTTCACAGTAGGGATGCCACCAAAAATGTTCAGCTTAAAATGGTCAAATATGTTGACAGAAAAAACTCCAAAGTTTAAAATCAGATGCACACATGCATTTAAACGGTTTGAGCAGCAACAAATCAACAATGAAAATGTTGGCAAGATGAAACTATTTCATGGCTTCTACAAAGAACATAAGATAAATGTTATGTAATCTCGTTTCATTCTTAGTATCAAGAAGGGGTACAACGCTCTACAGCTGACGCTGTAAGTATTTTCAGTTTTGCGCTTTTGGCCCAGTGTCCTGAATTTCAGTTTCTGTTCTAGCCGAGAACTTTCATTTTGGTTTATCAGTAGTTTACACCTCTCACTTTCGAGCTTTAGCTCGAGAGGTGACAATGATCAAAAAACAAATGGAGTGGCTCATAACAACCTTCAGTTCTTTTGCAGACAGATGTTGGTTGTGTTTAAAATCACACTGCTATTCTATAGAGCACTCAGTGCTAGAGTTGTTTTTGATCTGATACATTTGTAAAGAGATACTTACTCCTTTTACAACTTTTTTGCTAGGCCACTCCTACTTGAGCCATTATTTCAAAGAAGTAACAAGACTTTCAATGGAGTGTAGGTTTAGGCTATTGCTACATATTGGGATACTGGAGAGATGAGCATACACTGATAAAATACACTGAAATTACTTGATTAAAATGCATACATCATTTCTGCACAATGTATGCTTAACATAATTTTTAGTTGAATTACAACTAAATCTGAATCAAGTAAATTCAATGCATCATTTTTTTCAGTGTAAGCCAGGCTGACAGAGAGCTCGAGAGCTGAAACCAAAGCTCCACACTGAGGCACTGGGGCTTGCATTGTGCTTAAGCCACGATGCAGCTTCTCCATGGGGTGTGGGGGTCAATCTGCTCCCCCTGCTGGGACACGGATCACACCACAAAGAGTGAACTTTGCGGGCGGTCGAAAGGTCTCGGCTCCTTTCACACACAAAAATGCTTCTACATGTTTGTCGGACTCACAGCATTTCAGGACAATGCACCTGCACAGCAGGGACTGAGACATACAAGCATGAGGCTGTATTCCCTATTCACACGGCTCTGTGCAAGGAGAGGGTATACTGTGTGTGAATGTGAGCAGAACTGCGTGAGTACATGTCTATTTGTGCATGAATGCACTCATGTTTGTGTGTTTGTTTTCATATACTTGCAGGACAAATCTATCCTAACTTTGTAGGAAAACCAGAATAAAACATACAATATCAGGATATCAGGCTCAGCAAAGTGGTCCAGAGAAGCTAAAATGCTTTTGACAAAAACTAAGACATTGTTTAAGATGACAAGGCAAAAAGAAGATTAAGGTTGGGGTTAGGCTTAGAAACATCTGATTTTCCTCAATAAGTTATCTGATCAACACAAATCTCAAATGCAAGGCATATGTATTTACATAACTTTTGCATAACCTCATTCTCAATGTTTTACAGCCTTGTCAGTCGTTAAGGAATCATCTACAGCCCTGTTGATCATCCTGGACACATCCAACATTTCTTCATTTTCACAGCTTCCTACTACTTAAAATGTGTAAGTAGTAGCATTATTATAGAATAGACTACAGTATATTAATTAATATATTTCTAGTTTAAACATATGATGTCTTTTGAATTTGTATTTATTACTAAGAACAAAAATGTATATATTCATAAACAAAAACAACAACAACAACAGAAAAGAATAAAAAAAAAAGGGTAAAAAGCATTCAGACACCACAAATTAAAAACTTAATTACTTTGTTGCAAAGTTGCCATTAGTAATTACAGCTTCTAAACATGTACGGTAAGAGGTAATTAGCTTTTTGCAGCAATGTAGTTCCATTTTGCCCTATTCCTCTTGGCAAGCCATCTTCAATTCCCCAAGGTTATGAGAGTCCCTCTGACAGACTTCATAACCCTCCATGTGCACATATGAAGGGTATATATACACTGGAAAACCAATACATAACAAAAACAGAAGTGTCTGAAATACTTCTTTCCCTTTTTCTGAGAAGGTACAAAAATAAATGTCTGTGGAGGTGAGTACCTTTTTGCTGTAGCCCTGTCGTTTTTGGCGGGAGCCGACGGAGTAAAGTGCAGGTATGAGGTCCACGGGACAGTCAGCGACGTACTCACAACACGTCACTGGAGACTCGTGAATCGTCAAGGGATACGGGTTCTCAAAGATAGGATAACTACGGAAACATTGCATCAAAGCCTGTATCAGAGCTTAGACTAACTTGGATTACAGAAATGAATCATAGCCATGGGCACTACATACATGTGTAATGGTTCAGTAGCCTAAAGACATTGTCTGGTCTGCCACTGCTATGGTATGATTAGATAACTAATATAATACTCAATAATACTCAAAACAAGCACATACCCATTTTGTGCAAGGTCGATAACAACTAAATCCTTTTCTAGAAGGACCACTACAGCATAAGGTTCCTGAAAATCTGCATTGGAACACACAGAGAAAAAGCAAAAAGCAGTCAGGTAAAGAAAAGAAGGTAATAGTAATAATAAAAATGTTGGACAATCTAACATTTTTGTACTTATTATTATTTAAAAAACACATTTACATTCGACTTTGTGTCAATGTTTCTTTTCCATATCATTTTTGTGACAAACACATGGCAAACATGTAAAGGCTGTTTTTCTTTCCACAAAACAAGACAGCACAATTCTTCATTAAATTTAAGTCATAATAAAACATCTCCTATTTACTTACAGACTTTGAACATGTAGACCTTGAACTTTCAACAGATTTTCTTAACTTATTTTACTGAGAATGAAACATGTAAGTAGAAGTGCTTCTATTAGTATTTGCCATAGAGGAACTAGGAAGGCTGATAGTATTAGCATTAACCGAAAAATCTAAAGCGTAAATCAACAGTCCTTATGGAACAAATGAGGAAATGCAAAACAAAACAAAACAAAAAAACAGTGCTATGTATTCTCAGGTCCTCTGCAGAGAGTCCAAATCAAAGGCAGGCAGTGGAGCTGCTATGCTAGGCCAGTTACACAACCATTGCTAGCAACACCACCCTTGCCCCTCCTCTGTGGAACTACAAGAAAAAAAGAACAAGAAAAAATACACAGCACTGCTTGGAGTTCTGCTCTTCATGATATACGCTTCAGAAGCAAGCCCAGAGAAGGAAGCTGAGCTCATGGCCATAGAGAGGAGCCACTCAATCAAGCCATGTATTACTATTAAGGCTGTATGGGTGCTCAGTGCTCAAAACTTTCAGCTGTTTAACCAGTTAGCCCCTTTAACTCATTTAAATCTGTCACACTGGCCACAGTAAAATGTATCAATCAATGTGTAGAACTGGAGTTTTCTATGCTCTACAAGTGTGTGATAGCATTTTCAATCACTACTTAAAAGATTGTTTTTTTTTTTTATGAGTAAGTGCGCAAGATAATTTGCAGTGCATTTCGGATCGGTAATAGCTTATTATTCATTCTTTAATCAGAGGAATGATTTTAATGTGATGGCTATGTGAAGTATATTCCCATTCATGCTTTTTCTTGTTCTGATACAAACATCACAAACATAAATGCAACACCATTGAAAAATCACATTATTAAAGAGAAGAGCAGATAAAATGGCAGAAAGCATCTTTTTTGCATGGACCTTAAAGGGTTAAACAACCTTGGAGCAAAAGACTTCGAAGAACAATAGTTTGTTCTGTCAATTCATTATTGAGGCATGAGGCAAACCTAGGCATTTCATACCAAGGAAAAAAGCTACTTTATGTTAAACAAAGCTTCTGCAGATACATTCACACTTAATTGAAAGTGAAAATCAAACATTACTCTGAACATTTCAAGGTGTCGCCAAAGTTTTGATAGGCAAGATATCTGACACAGCTGCTTGCAAAGACAAACATACTACCACTACTTTAGCAGACCTATAAACAGCAGTCCTCAGAGAAAAGCAGAACACAAAGTCTTATGATTCATGAATGGCCGCCAAAAGGATTAACTTTTCAGAAGGGCAGAACAAGTGTTCTAACGCAATCAAAGGCCTGGATACTGCAAAAAGGAAGTTCAAAGAAGATGAAAAATTTAATTACAGTGAAACTGCCTTTCCCCAGAGAGGATGTGTGGCAAAAAACAAACAGACTATGGAAGAAAACACAAAGGTTCTAATGTCAGCAAGAAAAGAAAAGGGAACATAGAGCTATGTGGGCATTTTTTCTGAGATGATATCAGAACATACCATTAGGATATGGCGTTTCACAGAGTGTGAGAAAGTCTACAATGGGATAGTCCATCTCCAGCACCGCAGTGCTCTTCCCATGCATTACTGTCAAACATGGCCGCCGACCAACCGTGTCGTACGATAAACCTCCGGATAGGATCATATATGGATCCCTGCATGGACAGAAAAACACATATACCCACACAGATAAGAGTGAACCGAAGGTAGCAAGCTCATGACAGCATGAATGCAGATCATGTGCCCAGGATGTTTGATAATATATAAAGAAAAATTACATTGTGTGGAAATTTAAGGAAAAATCGTTTTAGTTATTTGATAGTGCAAAAAGGCAAAATGACTCCTTTTTGGGTTAAGATTAAGGTTAGGCTGGGGCGTAGTATTACTGAAGAGCTGTAACTATCATTTATATCAAGCCATCTTTTCATTTTTATGATTCAAAAAAAGGCAAAAACAATCAAAACTCATGTAAACAACAATAAACCATGCATAGTCCTTAAAAATGGAAAAAAAAACCTTTATTGTGCAGCCTTTAAAGCAGGGGTCTCAAACTACCGGCCAAAGAAAGCTTAATTTTTTCATTTTTCTGTGGCCACATATTTACATCTGACTGGTAGATTTGCTTCTCCTACCAAACACTGCGGCTACATAAAATGATGCTGATACTTAGTTTGTTAAAGGCAAAAAATAGAGCGCTGCATGTAAGAGAAATCATTTAAATAAAAACCTGACACAGCATGACTGCTGCCTACCAAGTAGGCTGTAATGTAGCTATAATTAACTTAGCTATTATTCTAATTTAGACTAATAGTTATGTCTGCTTTTGTGTATTCATTCATGACATAGAGGGATATGCAGTGTGTTAGAATGAACAGAATTAGAATTAATAAAGGAAAATAAAGGAAATAAAGGCTTTACCAATACTTCACTCACAAAAACTTTAATGATGTTCCACAGGAAAGCCATTGCTATCACAATAAGAGTCCAATTTAGATGTTTACTTGATATAATTAAACACTAAAATATTTATTAAACACTATATTTTTAGATATCTACTACTACTTATTCTACTACTATTAATAGTAATAATAATAATAATAATAATTATTATTATTATTATTGTTATTATTAGTATTAGTAGTAGTAATAGTAGCAGTAGTAGTTGTGGTTACAAAAGAATTGCTAATAAACATTGACTAAAATGACTTTACACATTATGAAATGTAAATACATATATTTACATACTTGGAAAAAAAATACATATAGCACATCTTTTCCCATACATATTAGTTCAACATTATGTGGACCATCAGTAAAGCCTGCTATAAAGCCTTTAAAAAGTCTTTAAAAAGAAATTGTTAAAAAAATAATAAATAAAAACACCATGTTGAATATTTCATAAAACCATGCAACAGCTAACTCACTGCATATTTAGAGAAGATACTTATTAGATGATTTTTTTTGTTTGATCAAATTTAATGAATATTTGTGGTGGTGCTATATTATTCAGCAATTGAATCAAGTATTCAAGTAAATAAATATATGGAAATATCATAAAAACAGCAACACAAATGTATGTTGTGCATTTTACCCTGCTCTTGTAGTCTTGTACTCTACTTTGAGAATAGGTTTGCATGGCTCTGGCTTCTTTCCATCCTTCGGCTGCTTTCCTGAAATAGAAGCAGAGCAGACACATTGAACAGGTCTGCTCCAAATCCCCCATCTCTTGTCCCTCACCTCTCTTTTTCCCCGCTCGCTCTCCTTTTACTTTCACTTTCAGCCTTAATATTACACTGTAACATTGCGACTAGGCAGCAAATCTGAACTTCAGTTCAGAAGCATGCAGCAAAAATGTCCTAAAATGAAGGACTCTGAAAACTGCGGTATATGTGTTCATGAAGGAATTTAATTATCGCTTCCCTGCTAACCATCAGGTAAAAAGGTAGCCTTAAAAGAAAGGTCATTCCAGAGAAATGCCATCAGAGGCTGAATAAAAGGTCCAACAATAGGCTAAAGCAAAATTTTCTCAAAAATTGTCCTCTGATTTCAGTCACTTCACTCACGAAGTGTCAGAGCAACAGTGAATGTTTTGTTCCTCTTGCCTCACTCTCACTCTCTCTCTCTCTCTCTGAGAACAGAAGGCAGGTAGAGGAAAACAGGACGTGAGGCTGTGGATTAAGTGAGGGCTCTAAAAGTGTATCTTCAATAGCACAGACAGAGGCTTTTCTCTATAGGGAAAAGCACTGGGTCCACCAGCTTCTCAACTACCCACCATAATACAACAAAAGAGGTTTCAAGGGACAAGCAAAACGAACGTGGAAAATTAAAACTCCACTTAAAATGAAAATGAGGGAGGGGGAGATTGATTAGTGTAAGCTGCTTTGCACAAGCAAAAAAAAAAATTACATTACAGAAGAAAATTGACAAGCCTTTTCAAGAGATGCATGATGTAACCTTTTGAAACAGAGATGATAGAGATTAGTTTTGTAATCCACGGTCTGGAACATCAGCATTTTAACAATTTAGATTCTGGGTGTGTCTGGATATGTTTGACTGAGCGATGAAAAAAAGAATGAGAACATTTGTGTATTCATTCTGAAAACCTTATTTCCTGATTTACAAAAAAACAGCTATTAAACAGGGAAATGCAATTACCAATAAAAAAAAAAAATGAAAATTGCTATAAAATACATGATGTAGTTTAACACAGCATCGTTGCAGAGGATTAGTAATTGTGTGTGTGTGTGTGTGTGTGTGTGTATGTGTCTCACCATGTGGGGTGATTGTCTGTGCAGGCTTGGCTGGGGACTTTATATTCCATATGGTCAGTGTGCCATCTGAGTGACTGCAGATGAACTGTTTCCCCTCGTGGTGCCAGGCCACAGAATGGATCGCCTGAAAGAGAGCGAGAGAAAGTTTGGAGAGGGGGAAAGAAGAGCCATTATTGCCATTAGCTACAGAAGACACACTTCTGATGAATGTCATCTATCACTTACTTACAGCCAACCAGGGGGCTAATGCTCGTGGCTCTACTAACCAGAGGAAAAGCAATCTGTGCCCTAAAGAATCCTCTGTTCACCATGGCAGGGATGCATGATCAGAATTGGCCAAGATTGGACAGATTTTTGCTCTAAACACTTTATCTGCAATCAGCCAATTTATTACTTATATTTTGACTGATCTGCAAAGCAATTTTATGATGGAAAAAATATGACCCAGGTACTCTGTAGTGTACGCTGTATTGCGCTAAATAACCAGTTGCCTCTTACTTAAGATGTAACACTTCATCAGATTAATGTTATTTAAAGGAATGATTTGGCTATTTTCCACTTACCCAAGATGTAGCTGATCAGCCAAGATACGTTTGGTACCTAAATCTGGCTTCTTTAGTTTAGCACTGGAGTTACAAGTCTTATGCTGAACTAACACTAAACAGTCAACCAAATCTGTTCTGTAAATACATCCTCAAAACTTTTCTCAACCCACTCAAACTGCATCCAAGTTGTCATTAAGATGCAGACTTGTCATGGTTTAGGACACAGCGTGACTTACTGTGAACTACATAACTGAACAAAACTTCTCTGTGTAGCCAAACACTGTGAATAGCCATTTTGGACAGGTGTGTTGTACTGAATTCCCCACAGACATCTGAATGCTACAGATTACGTTTGAGATTTTTGTTGTTTTTTATAAATAACCATTAATCTTGAATTTCTCACTGAATATACATTTTTTAAAAGAAAGGGAAGGGAAATCAGACTCTGTGAGGGAGGCAGAATTAGGCACAATGCTGTTAGTTCACCACAGCATTCACAGTAACTGTGTCCTAAACCACACTTACAAGTCTGCATAACCTTAATGAAGACCTGGATGCAGTTTGAGCAGGTAGAGAGAAGTTTTGTGGATGCATTAACAGAAAAAAATTGGGTGACTAGGGGAAAACTGTGTAAATGAGACTTTTTGACAAAACATATGTGGGGAACTTAAGAAAGTGCCAGGACCATTAAAGAGCAAATAACGGCATTTATATTTTTTTAATAGAAAGTTCAGGAAATGTGCTTCCTGTGTTTCACGTGTTCATTTAGCCCATGCTAAGGCTAATTAAAATAGTCCAAAAAAACTTAACTATCAATTAATCTGACTGTCTAGAAATCAGAATTGGAATATTATTGGCCATTATGCATCCTTGTGCATGTTTAAAATATTATTTCTGTACTGCTTGTTTAATTTTTTGCAGGTTTTGTATACCTTATCATGTATCCATTCAATTTTATTGGACATTTGGTAATACGTACACACACCTAAGCATGGACCTTTTGTTTTTTTTAAATGTCCTTAACAACCCCACTAATCTATTTTGCGTATGAGGAAATAGCTTTTCATTCAAAACATGCTCTCGGACAGGCATTCTAAAAAGGAGTGCTGGGTGAGCTACATTAAATGGATAGGTCAGGTCCTGCAGCAGAAAACGGAATGAGGTAGGTAGATCCAGAGGGTTTTGGAGGCAGAAAGCTGGAACTTGGGAAGATTAGAAGCGCACTCTTTAAAGCGCTCTAATCGAAACCTCAACAGCGATGCAATGAGAGTGTATCCCCTGAGAGAGAGCGTGAGAGAGACAGAAAGGGAATGAAAGAAGGCGAGAGAAGCCAGCACAAGAGAGAGGTGAAACGGAGTTCTCATTATTTTCTAATTAAGCGTCGTCTCCTCCTGCTTTAGCATAATCGTGTCGGCTCTGACTCTATTTCTGGAGCTGGGAAGGCACTGGCTGCTCCAGCAGCCCAAACTAATCAATGAAACGGCTGCAACATTACAGGACCGTCGGGGAGGCAGGACTGGCTTATTTCTGCCTTATCAACTCATATCAAACAATCAACCATCACACACAAACACACACATCAGCATTTATTACTGCCTGCAAATCTGATTATGAAGAACTAAGCTGCTTACATAATATTTGGTCCCCCGTGAGGAAGCTTGAGGGAGAGTGAACAGAACACACACCTGCACGCTTTGAGTTATGCGGCAATGGGTGCTTATATTAACGTATCACAGGGGAGAGAGGCAGAGAGAACAAAGTACTTTTGAGGATGATCGACGCGCAAGCAATTATAAGGTGGAGAGTAGAGAGAGGCTGCAGAATGTCACCATCAGCATTCTTTTAGCACAAATCTTACTGATCACACAAACACTTTGTGTATTTGTATAACAGCAGAAAAATCCCAGTCGCTGTGTCCAATAGAAATACTAACCCTTGAAATCCTTCGGGTTAAGACATGGTTCATGCTTCAGTTCCTCGCTTTCATAACTTCATAAATTACATATTAGCTTCATAGTAGTTACCAAATATTTTGTTACATTAGATTAATGACAAAATGATAAGAGTAGGGTCCAACTGGATACCACTACTACTACAAATACTACTAATACTAATACTAATAATACACACACCCACATATTTTCTAAGCCACTTATCCAGAGGGAGCTGGAGCCTATCAAAGTGGTCACTGGGCGGAAGGCAGGATACACCCCGGACAGGTTGCCAGTCCATCGCAGAATACTAATAATGGTAAATTATTATTCATCAGTTTATTATTATTAGAGGGAAAGTGTTACAAGTGACAGCAGATGCAGACTGCGGAGATATAAATTAAAAAAATCAAGCAAAACTATAGAAGAGAAGCAGATTTTAACATACATTTTTATAAAAGAAGGATGGCTAAAAGCTAGATTAAAGCTACACTGTGTAATTTTCTTTGTTAAAACTGAATGAAGTAGAATTACTGAGTATACAGGAAAAAAACAATGTAAAATAAGATGTGCGTGCACTGCTGCCAGCATCCTGTAAAGCCAGAAATAATTTGAGTCAGGAAGTCGGATTTCACGCGAGTTTTTCAGACCTTGTCAGTCGTCTTAACATCACACGTGCAGGCTGACAAAAAAGCTCTGGCTTAATATTTAGATCTCAAATGCAAAATTAACATTTTATTGATGAAGAATCACAACAGTAGACCATTCACTTACATCTTTGGAAGACAAGACATTTACCAAGTGTTTTCTTTTGATATATTTTCAATGCGCTTGCAAACATCAGATTCATACACTAAGTCTTGTTGGGATCTTAAGTACAACCAAAATCACAAAATATTCGTCCACACATTGCATGCAATAACATGTTTCCACCAGAAAGCTATCCAAATACCCAAATGTTACACAGAACTGTTTTAAGCTGTTTTTAAGCTGTTACAAAGTGTGCACCAGTGGGGTGGTCAGATTTTAATTTAAGGTGGGCCTAGTTACAGGTTGAGGAGGCCAGGAAGCAGTACATCCCAGAGATACTATAGTAACCACCCACAAGCCAACTTCACTGTAGCTACCATAACCACCTAGCAAAAAAAAAACAAAACAAAAAAAAACACATTATTCATGTATGTTTTCTTTATAATGGTCAAAATTAGTGCTTAACTAACTCGCTATTGCTATGTAAGTAGAATCCTGTGCTAGAAATAAACTGAGCTCAGCCAGGCTCCCACCATCTGTAGAAACAGTCGAGGAGGGTGATGCCGTGTTTAACATTACATGTCAAAAACATTACATGTTGGAACAAGCATTCCATGCCTTATTGTAGATTTGGTTTCAAAGTGCAACGTTAAATGACCGATGGTGGATGCAGCCACGTAAACACTGCCAAAAATTCGCGATGATTCAAGCAGAGCTCAAGTAGTGACTTTTATTTATTTAAGGTGGTATTTAAGATGTCCAATAGCATGTGGCAGTGATTTCCAAAGATCTGATGCATACAAATTTGAATCTCATCTCCATTTCTGCATTTCGAGAAGTAGGACATCATTCACATATCTATAATTTAAAGACATAATGTGGAGTGCTGGACCTCTCCTCCACTGTGTCACTTCTCTTTTCTCTATGGTGACTGAAACATTACCAGTCAATACCATATTTCAGCTTTGTGTCGCTTATTATCAAAAAATGTTTATCTGTCCTTAATTGTATTTTTTTATCCTGGAACATGACACACATGAAATCAGAATGAGAATTCTACAGATAACTGACAAGACGAAATCAAAGGGTCCTGACAAAGACTATGAACAGGTAAGATTAACTAACCTAATCAAAGTTTTTGTTTTAAAGTCAATATGATCTGGAAATCATAATGCATAACATGGTTTTTCGCTGTTGGAAAGGGGAAGTTACATAACTACACTTTGATCAAATATGACAGGATAAATATGAAGGACGTTGTCTTCTAAATAATATGAATTACGCTTAATTTAACCAAGGACATGGGCTAACTAGGTAAACTAAAGCCGATTTTGATTTCAAGAGACTGAAATGTAGAAAGGAACTATGGCCACTCTAATAGGTGCTCATGTTCATCCAAACTTAAGCATTTCTATTTTTGTGTTAGGGAAGCAGTGTGAAAGTGGTTAGTATTGTTTGGGTGTGCATGAAGAGAGAAACTGCAGGAGGAAGAGAAACAGCAAATGGAAGGATGAGTTGCATGGATCAGAAAATACTGGGCCTCATTAGAAGATTCCTAAAAGAAACAAAATTCCATAGAGATTGCTTTCCTCCTTACCTCTCCTCTTTTCTGCTTTCTCTCTTTCTCTATCTGCAACAAAAAGAACTCTCCTGTCCACTGGACCAAGCCATGGGACAGAGACAGGGGACTGGCCAACTGTCATGTCTCTGACACACACACACACACACACACACACACACACACCCTCAGGTCCAATTAAAGCCAGACTGTTGCTGTTAAGGGAGCTCAGTGGGCCACAGGGAGCCAGCGAAAGTCAAGAAAAAGAGCAGAACAGCAGACAGCAATGGCCTTTCCCTGAACATCATTAACTCACTTTCACTCTGCTAATCTACACTAATCCACAGCAAAACACACCTCAACACCACATATACACTCTCACACTAAACACCTTTCATACATATGGCCTTTTAAAAATGCATGAAAAAACAGTCCTCCTTGCTTAGTGTGCATTCTAGAATGTTCATGTGTGGCCTTGCTTTACAGTGATTTTATCACGGGTAAGGCAAGATACAATATAACAAGTAGGCCCGTGCACTGACATACTAGGGGTCAGGGACACACAGACATAAAAGGACAATATAAACATGAACTAAACTTCATTTAATTTACTGTCAAGAGAGATCATGTAATCACGTTCAGATAAAAACAAACCTAGCGTTTTTCCAAAGACAGCCAAAAGCAGCATCGCTGGTAACCAAAACTTTGTGTAGAAAATTCTTAACAGCTCTCACTGCAGACATTATGTTTGGTTGGTGTTTGTTTAATTTCCAGCAAGATTTCCAGAGCTGTGGTGATGCATGACAGGTTGAAGTTACTGAGGAGAACCACAGGTGACTGGTACTGTACCAGAGGGGGCTTCCAAGAGCAATGAATCTCATACAACCCAAGCCGCCCCACCAGCTCTATTTCCAGGGCTAGACTGAACCTCATATCACTTGAACAGATTTTAAAGAATAGAGGAGGCAGTGTAAATATCATTATCATCAAGTATCATTAAAAAAACAAGCTCAAACAAAATTCTGTTTTTACATAAGTTATATTTAGTACTGTCAAGGGCTGTCACTGATACCTAGTCCCATTTATCAACATCAATGAACTCAGTCGTCCATATGAGCAAAACAACAGCAAATTCAACTGCTGTGAGGGGGTCAGAGGTGTGTGTAAAGCAAGTATTTTAAAGTGGCTTAAAACATGACTCAGCCAATCAAATTTTAGGACTGAAACTATATGTTCTATAATGTTCAGTAAGTAGAACGTTTTGATATTTAGATTGTTTAAATATCACACTGTACTGAACAAAAACAACAAATATGTTTGACATGAAAATTTTTGTATGTTCGAATCCAATTTATCCAAGTCAGATTTAACCCCTTTAACCCTAGACTTAATATACTGTTAATCCTATGATTTATTATTCAGGAACTACTATGAAATTAACAGGTCAAAATGTTAAATAATATGTAATATGTAGTTATGAGAGAGAAAAAGACATTGGCGCTAAAGATCGAAGTGGTGAAATAATTAAATTTTTCACATTTTAATTTTTAAGTCATTTTGTGACAAGGACGAAGCTGAATAATGAAAGCACTTGCTGATGGAAACAAAAATCCACTGAGAATTGTAACTCATTGGTAATTTATGCAGCACTTCCTATAAGCTTAGGTAATGACCAGATGGCGGGGACTAGACGGATTGTTCAGAGAGGAAACAGAAGGATGAATAACTATAGCTAGGTTTCATTAGGTGGCTAAGCTCCTCCATCACGGTAGTACAGTGATCAGGGCAAACCTTATTTACCTTATATTTATCACCACACACACGTATATGCCACCAGCACCAGGAAAGTGACCCTCCATCTGTCTATATGATCCCCAGTCCTCTTGCCACCTTCCCTGCTCGAAGATTCTCCATCCACCCATACATCAATCTGCCTTGCCAGAGCGCGGCTAACTTTGCGCTTCAGACCTCACTAATGAATTTATTAGTAAGAGGCCCCAGGTAATCTTCAAATAAATGCAGCAGGGCTTAGACTACTTATTGATTTATCGATCATTATTGATTATAGACATGAAATCACTAGGTAGAAATTATCTTTTTTTTCCCATTTCGTATGTATGAGTGTTCTGTGCTGCGATCTGTAATCTGAAACTCCAGTCCTGCTTTTACTTAATGTACACATGCAGCAGTGAGTCGCCCTGTGAGTTACTGTACTGTCACGCTACTATACAGAGAAAACACCATCAGAAACTTTTTTTTTTATTATTTGTGTATTCTATATATGCAAAACTCTGACTTGGTGTTGAAAAAACATTGAGTTTTGTTGCTCCCCTTATCTTGCACAAATGGAAAATGTCCTACATATACCTGTGGTTTTAAACAGTGAAAATGCAGATATTTGCTGACAATTTAATCCCAAGATACAGTTTTTTTTTAAAAACCACCTATATTCCCAGCCCTAAAATAGACAACATGCTTCTGCACATTTCACTTAACCTCTAATTCAGGATAATAACAATAATAATAATAATAATAATAATAATAGGACTGCAATGATTAGCTGACAGTTTCCTTAAAAGCAAATGTGCTCTGTAATACTCTGTAATGTCCACACGGTTATTCAGACAGTCATACACTACAATAAGTGCTGTAACCTTTATTAGAAAGGCAATATGGCTTCTATTATATTGAAATTTGTCACGCTGCTACAGGCAAATGGTGGCCACATCAGGTACCTTTGCAGAGTAAAAATCTTTTCAGTAAAAAATTATTCTATATATATTTTTTTGTTCAGTGTATTTTGTCGTGGCATTAAAGAAGAAAGAGTTTGTCACGTCCATGGAACTATGCATGATGGCAATGGCTAAGGGGTTTTCAATTAGCTGATTAACTAAACAACAGTTAATCGATTAGAAATGATAATTTGTTGCAGTCTTAAAATATAACAACATTATGTTTGATGACCTTCCAGTGACATAAGATATTTTGCAGGTGACCTCTTCAGAGAGTAGCCAGAGAAAGACCATGGCAGTGGTGACAGAAGCAAGCTGTGTTTTCTGGTTTCAAGCTGAGCTCAAAATAGCACCTTGATGCCCTGGAGTTTGGGCATGGAGCCATGAATTGTGGGACATTTATCTCCTGGCAACATTAATCAATCAAGGTAAATGAGCAGAGGGATACATCAGATGTCTATAGAGCCTGAGCCATTCATCAAAGCAGCATTGAGTTCTCTCCTGAGAAATTAACACATGCAACACACAATGAGTCTCAGAGACAGAGGGAGAGACGGAGGAGAAAGAAAAAGGAGAGAGTACGAGTATACAAGAAGTAGAAGCAGAAGAGAGACGGAGTGAGAAACTGAGAGAAAGAGAGAGAGAGAAAGAGAAAAAGAAAGAGGAAGAAGGATGGATTTGATTTGACTCTTTGTGTGTGTGCGTTTGGTTAAATTCCCTTGTGCGCCACTCTGCCTTGGGCACAACATGTAGAATGTAATGACTAATGTAAGCTGACTGCTACTGTTGACAAAAGTCATCAAATCTGCTTAAACTGGAGCAGCACTTTGACTCTGGCCTCTCGTGGGACTTCCTGAGATGCATGTTAATAATCCACCCAGTAGAACAGATGAAAAGGTTCTCGCTAGCCATATTTATCAAATGTCCCATTCAAAATGATGAGGGCAGTGTAGAACTTACATCTCATGTTTTGGTCAAAGTTTCATATCTGTTTAGTCCAAAGAAAGATTAATAGAAATACTACTGCAGCTGTCTAAACGCTACTGCACACCAGAGGAGAAGCTGCACACTGCCAAAGGGTCTAAAAAGCACAGCTATAGCACATACAAAGCAGCGGAGAAAAGCTTCCTACAAACAATAAGTTCATTTTACATACTCCACGCACAGATTTAATGGAATAAAACTTTACATATAATTTAGTGAATTTTTTGTTTAGTATCAGCGAACTAGCTTTTTTAATCAAGTGAAATACAATGTGACTAGGCTAGTAACGCTAGCTATCTTTAATTTCAAGCAACATTTCACCTTTTATGGATTTGTGGTTTAGGCCTACAGTAATAGTCTCCTATATTGTTTCTTTGTTTATTTATTAAATAATGTCTAATTCAAATATCAAATTTGACTAAAATGCCCACCTCTAGCCACTGTAGACGAATTGACGAACATACAGATGGATAACTCAGATGACAAAACACACACAACATATCACCTCCGCCCATTCCCACAAACCTCTTTCCTCCTGAGATGACGATTCTCTTTTGATGTCATCTTCCAAAGCCAAACATCACGCATGCAAAGCCAAAGAACCCTCGGCAGTCTCTCTCACCTATTTATATCAGCCCCCTTCATGAATATTTGATCTCTGCTTTCTCATATCTGTAATAGTCGCTATCGCGTGCCTGAGAGAAGAAGCAGTAGAAAGGCTGTACTCACCTCGTCATAAGTGTAGCGGTAGTCAGCCTTCTTTGATTTCAAATCCCACAACACCACGATGCCAGACTCAAATCCTATTATGAGCTGGGAGAGGTAGGGAGAGCGACAGACAGAGAGAAAGAGAGGGGAAAAAGAGGTTGTCACTCACTTGGATTCTGACCTGCACAAGGATTACAGATTACAGATCAGAAATACGGCTGAGCTGAAAGAGATTTTATGGGTCAGAGCTTTTCCTTGAACATGAACTGTGGGTGACTTTGTGACCGATTGCAAAAGTAAAGTGATACAGAATTATTATCATTATTATTATTATTATTATTATTATTATTAAACAAAAAGCTAGTCCCATATATGTACTCAAACATACTTCTGTATATATTCTTATTATATTTATCCACCTCAGTCATGTGACCCATGATGCTTTGAGTGGCTTATAGATAGAACTTCCTGTGAAGTGTAAACAGATTGTACATATTAAATATGTTAAATGCTAATAACATCTTGACATGATAGAAATGTGGAAATAAACAAAAATGTAAATATCTCTGTATATTTTTTTCAATTTTTTAATTTTATTTTTTAATTTTGTTCACTTGGTCAGGTCCGTGTAATACCATCGCACCATGGCAAGCCATGCGGCCGCCAGCTTTGTAACAGTATTCCTTTGCAATTACATAGCAATGTTTTATGTAATCTGTTAATACACTTAAGTCTTTGTTTTTTTTAAACCAGTGCTAAGACAGCGCTCCTCATATGGTACAAGCACCAAGCTAGCGGGGTTACCTCAGCATTACATTGGATTTTGATGTGAGCCATAACTTAAACACATTAAAGACATTTTAAGCTTGTAACAGGCATGCAAGTAACATACTTTTTTACTTTTGTATGTCTCAGTTTTTAAACAACCTTCTGAGGCTTGAACTTGATGTCTGTCTTCTATTAGTGATGTGTCAGCCTGTTAGCTCTCTGCTAACCTGCTCAGCCAATTCTAACAAGGGCAGAATATATCCAGACACAGAGAATATAAAGTATAAACCAGTTCTGGAGTGGGCCTTTTAGCAGCAACCAGTGACATTTAACTGGTAATTCATCATTTAGTTGGATTTTATGGGCACATATTTCAAAAACTTTTCAAACAATAATTATAAAGCCACATTTAAACATAATTTGAAGCTCTGCTTCTTCTTGAGAGGTTTATTCTTGTAACATTACCGTTCTTGTCATACTTTCAGCTTCACTTGGCTGCAGTGACTGCTGCAAACTTTATGTTGTCTCAGAAATGCCTCAGAGACATTTAATGGGACATAAAATGATAAATCTTGACTTCGCTAAAACAGTAACGAATGACACTTCCGTTCCCCAACTGGATATTTCAGCCATGTTCTCGAAATACTGTGGTCATGTGAAAAGTAAGATAGATTTATTTATTTCACAGATATAACTTAAGGGGCCTATTTCCCACATTTTCTTGCATTTTTTCTCCCTGAGTTCCACTTATGGCATTTTTGTGGTATTATGTACCATTCATTTTTACTCTTTTTTTTTTCATTTTTATCTCTCTTTATCCCAATTCAACTAAGGGTATTTTTTTGTTACTGATAGATAGTTCTGATGTGCTGTCCAGTTTTGTGCCTCATTTAAGAAATTATAATGTCAGCATGAGCAGGTGAAGCTAAACAGGAAAGTTTGGTTTTGCTTGGTATACTTAGTAATAGTAGGTGTTTTAATACATACTTTACTTTACAATCAAAGCCAGATATCTGATTGTGATTTTTAAACATCCAGCGACAGAGAGGATAAGTGAACAAAGTGTCAGTGTCCATGTGGGTAGGGAGTGGCCAAGCCTCTTTAGCTCCTGCTGAGGGTTAAGCGCGAGTCTGCGCTGGATTGATGTACCGCTCAGATGAAGTGGGGAGATGCGTGAAAGGCACTTTGTCAAAAGCCAGGTGCCTAGCAAGAGTGCAATGATGTTAAAGGCACAGGCAGATTGTCCATAGAACACAGAACAGATTCACCAAAAAAAATATAATTACTCTAATATAGTCAGTTTTTAGTTTACTTAATCAGTAAACAACGCGTAAATTAAGGTGTAATGAGCATTGCAAGGACACTGTAGAGTTTTGCAAGGCTTTGATAAGGTACGGCAGGGATTCTGTAAGGGTTTTAAATGGAGTTGTAGGGATTTTGTAGGCTGTTGTTTTTTGAGAAAGGTTCAGGGAAACATATCAATTACACTCATGTGTCTTCCTCTTTGAACTCGTTCTTGTAATCCTTTCATGTCTATGCAAAAAATGGCAGTAACTACAGGTTTGTCTCCTTTAACAAAGTGTTCTCTTAATGCTCTTGCTGAATTTTCACAAACTGCCATTTTAAGCAAGCACAGATATGAACAGGAATTTGCTTCACACTTCAGTCACCTTTTATTGTTATTCTGATGAAACAAATCAATAATAAGCCCTCAGAGATGTGAATTCCATTAAGAGTGTTGTAGTGCATTCAACAGCAAAGCCAGTATTGTCGTTATTTTATATAGTCACATTTTACCATGCACAGAGAGGACAAGCACATGTTGCAACTACTCTGGGGGCAGACTTTAAGGAGTTAAAGGAGACAAAGCCACTGTCTCTGAATGTATCCACAATAAGACACTAAGTACTTTAACAAGAGTACCACGACATACCTTGCCTTCATCCATTGGGTTATCACTTATGTGGACGACAGGACCAGGGTGGGCCTTGGAGGACCTAAAAGAGATGAGAAGAGAGAAAGAGGGAGGGATGAGCAAGAAACCCCTGTTTAGCAAGAAGCCCCTGATGATTTAGAACTGATAAAGAAGAAGGAATAACAGTTGACACACAGAGGAGAGACATCATTCAACTCTGTATGTGTTTGTCCATATGTGTGTGCATGGGAAAGAGCATGAGAGAAAGAGCAAGAGAGAGATGGAGGCATGATGCTGCTGTGTCTCTCTAAGGCAGCTGAGGTAAGGGCTTGTGCCAGTGGTGTGCAGCATGCCAATAAGGCGTGGGAATACAGCAGCATGGTCTTCCTTGCAGAAGACCTACAGCCAAATACCTACATCTACACCTTTCCTAACACATTCAGACATTGACCAGAAGAGCTTAAAGGTACACTATTTAATGCTAATTTTGCATTCGAGACCTAAACGCTGAGCTGGACCTTCTTTTTGAGCCTGCATGTGAGGTTAATCCATAAAAACATATAAGGTGGTCCAAAAACTCCCACAAAATCCGACCCAACACCTCTGACTTTTAAATTATTATTTCAGGCTTTACAGGGCAACTCGTAGCAGCACACATGACTCAGTGTGCCACTTCTTTAAACACAAAAAATTTACATGGTACAGCTTTAAAATGATATTAACACAGATAAAAAGGTTTATTCTGTTATCTTGTTTTTTTCCAGTTCACATACAAAAAAAACATAATAATTTTAATGTGACTATTTAACTCATTAAGACTGCTATATGTAAGCAACCTCTGCTGTGATTGGCTGCCTTCTATTGTGTTTCTCCCAAGAAGTCAGAGCTAAAATGTAGAACAAATTGTTGTAACAAACTCTTCAGAAATGTCTGAAGAACATTCCTTTAGATGTATGCAAAGGCTGTAACGATACATTTTCTTCCCCACAGCCAGGAACAGCACATTTAATATCTCCCACTCCAATAACTCTGCTACAGACTATCTGCAGTAACAACACTCTGCATCACTTCAACATGAATAGGTAACCTAAACTGCAGCTGGCCCAAAATGGCCTGTTTTTGAAGGTCCAGGAAGAATGATGTTCACCTAGCACAAAAAAACTAATTTCAAAAAAAGGAAGGAAAATTAATTTTTCTTTAAATTATTCTGACGATAAATTATTTCATAACAACTGCTTTTCTGTATTTATGCCCCCTTCCAACCCTTTCAGCCACGGCTGACTAAATCTAATGTCTCCACATCCGGCTTGAACTTCTTCCTAATAAAGTCTTCAAATCCTGCCTGTGTTCACTCTCCCTTTTCGTCACCAGCACTAAAAAAACGTCTTTGTCCTCTGGCCTGCTTTAGGAATTCCTCAAATTTCCAGCAGTTGCTTTGAAATCCAGCACTGCCATTAATGACCTTCATAATCTCAACTATCTCAAAACTCTTTTCCAAGTTAAATGCTGAAGTCTGTAGTTGCGTACAAATGATCTTTGGAATCTTTTTATTTACTCGTTGTACTCTTCACAGTACTGAAATGGCTCTTGACAAAATCTCAGATGATCTCTTCCCCGACGTTGTCTTGTGTCTACAGGCTATTCTTACACTTTTGAACCTTAGTGCAGCTTTTGTTTGTCGGCGTATATCTTGAGTTTGTTCGCCATGGTGTACCACAGGGATCAGTATTTAACCCCATTCTTTTATCTATCTTCTTGCATTTGCATTTTATGCAGCAATGCTGATATAAAAATCAAGGTTTTATAATTCCATGCGCTCAAATTTAAAACATATTTCAAGGAACCAGGTAGAGGTGCCATCGATTCAGGGTTCAGAAAAAAATAAAACTGCACTTATCACACTGTGCTACAGAGTGTCTAATTACAGCTCATCCCATGCCAAACACAGTATCATTACAAAGACACACAGCAGCTTTGTTTGGACAGCAACGCCAATATGTTCTGCTGTGTGATATTCAACCTGCAATCAATCACATTCTCTCTCGTTATTTCACTCTCTTTCTATTATATAACATGATGCCTTCCCGCCAATCAATAGGTCAAGTCCTAGCAGGTGGTGTGTCCAACGTCCGTAAGGCTGACAGACACGGGTCCTGTTGCTCTGTTCCCCGCGGGCTTCCGCCCAGCACGCCAGCTCACTTGTCTTGGGCACGGCCTTGGACGCCTATGGAAGTGACAGACGCGCTGCAGACAGGGGTCCTCCCTCACTACACAGCATGCAGCCAAGCTACACAGGGCCATTTCAGCTGGGCGCATCCAAGACAGGAGCTTAGTCAGAGGTATTAATCAATGGTGCAAAGTGCACTTGGAGGGCACAAGTACAGAAAAGCAGTGAAAAGCTTGAATCTGAGAACTTTCTTCCATCACTCCCTCTCAGATAACTGCTCATCTTATCTATTTGAGCTGACTGAGTCAGAGTTGGACAAAGATGGGGTCCTTCAGTTAGGAGCAGTTTTTCAATCTCCGTACTTGTGCACTCTTGAGTGCACTCGGTGCTATTGACTGAGGCTTGGCTGAGTGCACTCTGAGCAGGCAAGTTCAGCTATTGATAAGCAGCCAGTGACTTCACATTTAGGCTCTTTCTCAATAATGAAGAGATGAAGAGCGGTACGAGAAGCTCATACAGAGAAGGCACAAAGTGTCAAATTCAACCTGTCGTTCTGTTTAACCAATCGTTTTGCTGACCCTGCTCTTAGTTTTAGGACGTTAACCCTTACTGGTCATAGTTGTTACTGGTGATAAAGCATGAGCAATGTAATTTAAATATTGTTTTAACCACATTTTATTATTACTTCAAATTTAAAGACGTTGCTGTAAAATGTGTAGTATAATTGTACAGATAGAAAAAAATCTTTCATTTTTAAACTAAAAACAAAAAAAAATCACTCAAACCTTCAACGTAAATATAATGTGTTTGCTAACTAGCTACATTATCTGTTCAAAAGAATCCAGATGCATAAATTCATGAGTGAATTCATACTTTCAGCTTCACCTACTGCTGACACAGGTGTTCAACTGTACACACAGCTTGTAAAATCTCCATAGAAAAGCACTGACCATTAGAATATGTGAATGTGTTCATTTTGGAGTTCTGTAGCAGCTGCACATGAGCCCAAGATAACTATGCCTAGTGCCAAGCTCTGGCTAAAGGAGTTAAAGCCCCCAGCATTGGGCTGTAGAACAGTGAAACTGCTTTTTGGAGCTCCGTCCAATACCTTTGAGATGAGTTGGACTGGCTTTTGTGATCTAGGACTAATCATTCAACATCAGTACCTTACCTCACCAATACTCCTGTGGCTGAATACAATCAAATTCTCTCCACAAAGTTTCAATATTTAGTGTAAATACCCCCCGAAAAGAGTGGAGGCTGTTACTGCAGCAAAGGGGGACCAACTCCGTAATACTCTTTGAGAAGAAAACTGGATGAGTAGGCTTCTACAAACTTTTTTTTCTACAAACACATAGTGTCTGTAATTAATTATAAAGCTATGTGATTACATCTTAACTGTGTTGCAAAACAAGAATAATAATTGATTTCTAAGTTTAATTTATAGTATTAATAGTGTTAATTAATAGTATCACTGGCAGTGTTTAGTGTAATAAACACACTGGAACTCAAGCCAAAGTTCTAGCCCTTATTATTCTACTATTCACACTGCCTAGAACCGCAAGACTCCAATC
>JAILXH010091296.1:60759-79478 GCA_023558415.1 Piaractus mesopotamicus | reverse complement strand
TTACCATCCCCCCCCCCCCCCCCCTCTCTCTCTAAGGTGACATCATATTGACGGTAAATGGTGTCAGCATTAAAGGATTCAGCCATCAGCGCATTATCGAACTGATCCGAGAGTCCGTCAACTTGTTAAAGTGAGTAAAATTCAAAGAAACCACTAACGGCAAAATAAATGGGAAATTAACGTGAGTCAGAAAAATCCAGTGTTGCGACCTTGACTTGTAAATCAGCAGTTAATTACTGGACCTAAGGCAGCTGCGAAATGAGCAAACACATTTGTGCATAAAATGTTTGCTTGAGAGGCATTAAAAAGCTCTCTGCAAGATGGCCTACTGACCTGAAGGATGGACTCTGACCCATGGTGCTGTGGTACGTTTATGTGTGTGTCTAGGTTGGAGACAGTCAGTGGGAGCGTGGTTAAGAGAATTGAACTGGAGAAAAAGATGCGCTTGCTCAAGGTATGTACATGTTAGTGTTTGAGAATGATCAACAGTGGCCTATAACACTCTTAGGTATAGTAGAACTGTTAGCTCGGTAGTTTAGTTCTACAGTAGTTACTCCTAGCATGAAGGCCCCAGAGAAATCTGTGAGGGCTTTTCTAATTAGGTTAACGTTGAACTATATGCATGTACAAAGTAGGCTTCATGATGAAGTGCTTAATATCTACAAGGGATCATCACAAATATCTTTAGTATTATATCTTTAGTATTTTACACTATATTTCTAGAGACTCAGTAATAAGCCAAGGATTCAAGTGGTTAACTACTAAATATGTAGCCTTTAAAACATTTTTTGCCCATTCTTGCCATGACTTACCAAAAAATGTCAAAAAATGATGTAGTATCTCATAATAATGACTTATTAGTCTGAAATATTCACTTAGTTTCTTGAAAATTAATAACTCATTATTTTGACAACAGATTTTTTATTTGATATTTCTCAAAATCTTGCAAAAAGAACCCATAATTCTGAGTTGTTATGTCAATATATAACAAATGAATCATTATTCATGATACTAAATCAAAATTTAGAAAAAATAAGTAATTATTCCACGATACTAAATCAACATTTTGGGAAAATAAGTCAATGCTTTGCAATATTAAAATCAACATTTTCAGAAAATAAGTAATTGTTCATTATATTAAATCAATATTTTCAGAACATTCATTATTATTCATGATACTTAATCAATATTTTGAGACAATATGTCACTATTCATGATACTTCATCAATATTTCAAGTCAATAAGTCACGGTTTTGTGATACTACATCAACATTTTGACATACTGCTGCCTGAAACAGAAGAGAAAAGAAAAATACAGGGATTTTTTTCTCCTCTGTGTGGTGGGAATGGGCTTCCACAGTAGAAAGGACTCATGCTTAAATCATGTTTAGAGTGAATATGAGAAATCAGTTGAATCTCTTTCCGCAAATCTCGATATTGCACTCCAGTGCTCTGAATTCCCGCTGATGCAGGCCTTACAAGATCTCCCAGAATGACTACTGATGCGTTTCCTCATGTGTGTGCATGTGTGCTTTTTCTCGACACAGCAAACACTGCATGAGAAATGGGTGGAGCTGAAGGCCCTCACTCTGCAGGAAAAGCGTCTTATTCGAGGTGAGAAAAAAAACAGACAGCTGAAAAACCACACGCACATCCTCTCACTCCACCAAACTGCTGCCATTCACCTAATGAAACAGGCTGATGAGGGCAGTGTGTGAAATGAGAGAAATCATAAATCTCTCTGGGGGAGTTCCAACCTTAGACCTTAAATGCTGATCGGCAGACCCGGCTTGGGCACAACGCTGACTTCCTGTTGAAGAGCTGAGTTTTACAGAGGATACAGTAATGTAGATTCAACAGTATCAGCACTGCTGCTTCTATCTCTCACATCAGTTCTCAGTAATGACTGAAAGCTTTCAGTGAATGGCACAAAACCAATCGGCATCTCCAATCAGCCAAATCTAGAGCACCACAAGCTGCAGAGTTTACCACTAAACTCTCCTCTGCTACTCTGTCCCACCTGAGTCAGTGCATGAATGGCTTGATAATTAGCTAGTGAACTTATTCAAGCCTGTTAAAATAAAGCAATCAATAAAACAACTGGTTTCTTAAAACACGACAGAACAAAGATTAACATGAGTAAAGCTTATGCAAAGTAAGTACCACTTTATTAACACTCCCTGTAATAGTTAATAATATGTTTTCGGGAAACCGACATGTCTGCGGTGCTGCGGTAATCTGTGGCTAGGAGTGGCACCAACCAAGAGCTCAACCTGGTTGCAGATTGATTGATTTGTGTCTTTCAGTTCTGCTGTTTCTCAGAACTAATTTTAGAGATAACAAATAAACAAACAGGAAGGTAAATCTGCTGGTACTCTTGGCCTTCCAGTGTTCACTTCTTCAAAAACGCAGCACGGCTCCCTTTATTACTGATTTTGTCCATGGTCCATGCCCGGAACTGAGATTACCTTCTGACCCCCCCCCACCCCCCTCTTCAAAAAGCTCTTTGAATGAGGCACAATATAGGGCAGCCAATCGAAACAGAGGTTATTTACATATATCAGTCTTAAATGTACATTAACCAAAACAGCCTGTTTAATTGTAAGAGCTAAAGAGAGGTTGGAAAATGGTCATGTAAAGATGAATCATGGCGTTTTTGGTGCATTAAAGCACACAAATGTTAAAAGTGGACAAGTAATACAAAAATATATAGTAGTAGTATCATTATTATATAAAGAAGACGTATTATCTCTGACATTCATTCTTGCTTGGATTTTATATAACATGTATTTAACAATGGATCTTTTCCGTGCAGGTAACCTGACTGTCAGCTCTCAGCACCCTTCGGTGGAGTCGCTCATGTCTCTCTCGTCCCCTATGAGCCGGCGCGGCCTGCGCTTTTCCAGCGACAGCAGCTGCCTGAGCGCTCTGACGGACGACAGTGAGGACTGCCTGTCCCCTGTGTTTGATGACCTCAGCCCATTCAGCCCCATCGAGCCAAGCTGCGGCTTCTTCAGGGAATTACAGCCAGACGTAGCACCATCCCGGTCGGCTCTGACCCGAACCCACAGCATCAGCAGTGGCAGCAGCTGCCAATCCCCTACGTATGACAACAACCGGCCCCTCTCCGTCCCCAACTCTGTGTTTGCCACCTTGCCCCGCAGAGGGAGGAGGGCAAGCATGCGCAAACACATTCTGAAGTTTTTACCTGGACTGAACCACTCAGTGGAGGAGGAGGAGACCACTTGAGTCATCACTGGGCCCACAGACTGTAAAAATGTGAAATCCTTTGAAATAAATGAAAAACTTTTTAGGCGCGTGAGGAGCGGGGAATGAATGTGACATCTGTTCTTTCAACATTTTGTAAAGTGGACTTTTGATGTTTCAAAGTTCATTCAGCATTTTGGAACTTATGGAGCTCTAGAAGTGACCCCTCAGAGGCTTGAGTTTGATGGACACAAGCCACACAAGAGCATTACGAACTTCTTCATGCAGATACACTCAAAGAACTGTCAATGGACATGTACATAAGCAGGTAGCACGGGGTGCAGAACAATGTATATGAGTGAATAAGTGTCATTTGTATATTTCTGAAGTGCAAGTAGCATTATCCTACCCTGATTTTCACTGATTTGGTAGCTCTACCAGAGAACTGCATTAAAATCCCAGTGCAAATGGCCAGTTTCTATAGGATCTTGGTATGTGATCTGCTACTCATAAAAGAGATTGCGTGAGAATGAGATGAGGGTGCAGTTCTCCAGGTGACCTAGATGTGCATGCCATTACATGTAGCAGCAAATAAAGCATGGTACGGTAAAATATGAGGAATCACTCTTCAGCTGTGCTTTTGCAGCACCGGAGTATTTTGGGTTAACTAGTATTGAAAGATGGTGTGAATAAAGGTAATTTTTAAGGAGACTGTTCTGGAAATAAAGCCAGTTTTGGAACCGTGCTGGGCTACATGAGTTAACAAATACCACAGCCCTAAACCACAGATATATCTGAGAAGTGTTCAAAACAGGATGCGGTCTTGATGAAGGTGCTACCCTACCGACTATTTTTGCTTTTTTGTAGGTAACGTCTTTTTTACAGACTGACATAGTGTCTCGTTTGCCATCGATGTATGATATGCACAAAAACGATGAGCACAAGATATTTTAAAAGAACTGTCTGAGCGCATGCTTTTGTAAGAGTGTAATGAAAAAGTGGTTTATTCAAATATATCTACAGTAATTTTTTTGCTGCTTCTGCCTTACATAAGGAAGTTACCTGCACCCAGGTGAGCATGTGAATAAAAAAGATACATGCAAAATCATCCTTATTGACCTCTGTAATTTTTTTTACATAGTTTAAGACATCCTGCTTGTATTAAGAGATGCTAATTAAAAAAAATGTTTTAGTCACCACAGTGGACACCAGAGGGCAATATCATACTCTATTTGTGAGCACAACACAGCAATTCAATGATGATCTGATCATTAGTGTGATGGTACTCATTAAAAGGAAAACCATTTTTGAGGCTTATTAAATGTTCATGATCTTGGCTGAGTTTCTTTTATTCAAACCAGTGAAGTAGTTTTTTTTTTTAGCAAATTATCCATTAGAAACCACATATTTTTTCACTTTTTGCACATACTGTTATTTTTTTCCAGTTGTGCAACACTGTTTTTACCTAACTGCACTGATTTCAAGTCACTCAGCACATGCAGCCAATGCAAAACCAGCAGTTTGTAGATCTAACTCCTCTTCACACGGTAAAGGGGCTGGACCCATCATCACACTTAGCAAAGTTCACAGTCCCCACTCGCTTATTTGCATCAATAGCACGATTGCTGTGGCTTTCTTCGATGAAGCCTGCTGCTTCTGTCTGAGTAACCACAGTAAATTGAGAAAAAGCATAAAAGAGCAAAGAGTTTTGGAGAAAAGACTGTACTGCAGACAATGTCTATCCATCTTCACATCAGATAACACAAGCCACAAAGGCTGTAACCTGTGCATCAGTAACCATGAACTCACTTGCAGTTACACTACGCTCACCTGTTGCTAAGCACCAGGTGCACGTTTTTGTGGTTTCTTCACTTTAACCTCATATTTGCCTAATGACTTCGATTAGGTCGGTTAGCCTAGCAAATACAACAATGTGCATCGCACAGGGATTCCAGGAGTTGCCCTGGGTGAATATATAACAAATCTTAGTCTGTAGTTGTAGTAGACTTTTTGAAGAGATGGTTCTGGAAATGAGGCAGTGAAGTGAAAGGACTGAGCGTGCACCTCACCTCACCTCACAGCTTTACCAGACAACAGTTTCACTTTGCAGTTGCTACTCAACAGGCACTTTTTTTACATATCCAGCTTGTCCTGGTGTAGTGGAATCACATTATAATGAGCTAAGCTCAAGGTTAATGCCTCAAACAAAATTCTAGTCATATGCAAATGTTTGAGAACCCCTGGTCAAATTACATTTTGCTGATTTTCTAAGTGAAAATAAGTTAATAACACATCCTCTACAGAGAACAGACTTCTGCACATGTTTATGCACAATTATTGGGGGAAACATAAGATGTGGCCTGCGCAAAAGTTATGTCAAATTTTTATGTAAATTTTATGTTTTATTGCACCAAATTTTATATATATATAGACCCTAGTCACTCTGAATAGTTTGCAATCCAGTTAAGCAGTTGACATCCTGTGGCATGTATAAAAATAGCTGAACAGTCCAGATTACTTTGATTTTGGATCAAGATGGAAACAGGAAAAGATCTAAGTGACTTTGACAGTGGGTCCTTCCTGGGGCACGCATGTTTCAAGATTGCTCATGAGGCTAGTGATTCAATAGGCACACTGACTAAAGTGACTGCATTTAGATCTATGGGAAAGACATCAGTCTGACCACAACTACAAGAAGAGATGTACAGCAGGGCTGAAGTGCATAAACTTCTCATTACAAAGCTGAAAGTGCATTCGTTCAGTGGTGCAAAAAATATTAACACCAGCTTACAGAGAAGTGGAAAAAAGTGATTAGGACAGATGAGACATTCATCACTATATTCTCCACAAGTGGGAGAGTGCATGTGTGGCATACAGGCCTGAATGCTTGATCTCTACAGCAAAGGGTCCGATGGCTGTGTTATGTAATTTGCTGGCATGGTTTGGGTCCACTTGCCCCTTTAGTCAGTTATTCTGACTGATCCATCCTATAATGAATCATTTCTACCATGTTGGAAGTGGTGCCTTCAGGGATGACAGTGCCTCAATCCGCACAGTATGTGGGGTCACAAAATGGTTTGATGAATATGTGGTGATGCAAATCATTTGATATGGCCTTTGTAGTCATCAGATCCTAACTCTGTTAAACACCTATGAGACTTTTTTTTACTAACATTTTTGGCAGTGCTTTCCACCTCCATCCAATCTAAGAATTTCTTAGATTGGGTTCCATTCCAGTAGTGCACTGAAGGTGTTCTGTTGGTTTTGACGGCTTGTGGTGGCCCAACAACTTACCAGTATACTATGCAAGTTTTTCCTTTAATTAATAATAATAGCGATAATAATAACTTCATATCTATCCTTAAAGATATAGGTGACCAGTGCAGTTTTTTCAAAACAAGGGTGATACAAATTTGTCACATATGTATATATATTATAATCACTTAAACTCACAGACTTATGTATATAGCATGTTTTACCTATGTGTCTTATAACTTTGTAACGCTCTACCTACAATTACATGCAACAGAATAAATGGCCAAAGTAGAGGTAGTTTCCTGCAGTCAAACCCAGGGTACAAACTGACATGGAAACATAAATGAGAATGTTAATCTTAATACCTCTTGGTGATGGCGGTCACTCGACAAGGATTAAAACACAAAGACAAATGGTTTGTTTGTAGTGGAGCCTTGGACAAAAGGCTATTCATTTGGGGCAGTACAAATCCTCTGTTCTCTACTGGCTCAGGACGCTTATAGAATTACATCGCACCCCAGCACAAAAGCCCTGCTTGCCACAGCCAGTGTGCCCAGTCATTAGAATGCAAAATGGGATGTTTCTCTAAGTGTGGAAGAGAGGAACGGTGGAGCCGAACAGTGACTGGACATGACAAACAGAAGTTTAACTAATCTGCAGATGTCCTGAGCAACATCAACAGATTCAAAGGTTAATTATAAGAACGGAACTGACCACAAAGGAATATCTAAGCTAAGCCAAGATGGAAGAAATTGCAACAGCACTTGAGACTGAAAGCAGCACAATGCTGGCACCAGCAGTGGACATTAGCGAAGGAGTAACTGTGGAGGCCCTGCAGACCCTGGAAAAACCATTGAGTCAAGCTGCTTTGGTTATGACCGAAGGAGACGACTCTGTGTTTTACAGTGAAGATGAAGAAATTCCACAGGAAGTGTCCATCTGTGCTCCACAATATATGTCTGTGGGACCCCCTGGGCCTGTAGAGCCTCCGTCTTCACCCCAAATTCAGAATTCAGGAGCAGAAGAGTTAGTGCAGTCTCTGAGTCACAGCATTGTGCTAATGGAAGCAGACTCTATGTATCACAGTGGTGCCATGCTGGAGAAAGAAGAGAGGTTAATGGAGAATAAAGTGAATCATGTTTCATCTTCAGTCCATGTTCAGGAAACAGCATCTAAAAACAGCCCCGTCCACAATGAAGAGCCCTTAAAAGTACAGTGCGCAGTGTCTGCTAGAGCTGAGGCTGCACCAGTGCCTATTCAGGACAACAAGCAGATAGACAAGAGCCTACTGGCACACAAGATGACTGAGAATCCATCAGAACCGCAATCGGACCAGGCGTCAGAAACACAGGAAAGAGGTAAGCAGCTAGGCATTAAGGCAAGGTGGAGTTTGAGTCAGTTTAATGTATGATAACAACATAACTGAACTAATCAGCCAATTCTTTGTTCAAACAAAGCACATTTGCCAACAGGGCCATTTTGTTAATTAAAATGGATGGAATTCCACATATTTTCCAAAATTTCTGTACAATCAAATCGTAAAGATGTAAAGGAAGTCATTCAGTGTGGTTTGATGTGAAATGCTCCGCTCTCAGTCAGAATTCTTCCCAGTGTTAATGATGGGAACCAAACATCTGAAGACGTCTTAATGCCTCTAAAAGCTCCCTCACAGCAAGTTATTACATGAAATGGTTATCAATACACTGTCTAGCTGACACTCTAACACTCAAAGGCCCCTTTGCATGATTAAAGGGTTCTTTGCATCATGAAAGCGTTCTTAAGAATGTGCTGTAGATGGTTCTTTATCAAACCTTTTTGAAAATGGTTCTATATAGCACCAAAAAGGGTTCTTCTGTAGTAAGAATGTCAAGCAACCCTTTTCAAAAAGGTTCTATACAGAACTATCTACAGCACATTACCCATCAATCTGAAGAATGCTTCTTTGATGCATAGAACCCTTTAATCATGTAAAGGGTTCTTTGGGTGTTCATAGTTCTATATAGAACCCTTTTTTTTTACTAGAAATTGTCCTTTAAGGTCTTTATCTACACGACAGCATCAATGACCAACAATGTAAATAGTCTCCTAGAATACATTAACATTCATGACCAACAACTAAATTCAGTATTAGGATAAACGCCACAGAACTCATTCTGGTTGGCATGAAGTGATGAAGTTATGTATAGATATACATTGGATAAAATCTAACACTAAAATCTAAAATGTAACACTTAGGAATGTAAATAAATTTGTTCATCAAACTGTAGTAAGAATTTCTATTGATTTACTAAAAACTTAGAAGTCATGACCAAAAGGATTAGGATTAACATAATAAATAAAGGGATTTAAACTTTTGATTTTAAACATTTCCAAAGATCCAAAGATTTGTAAGATCTGTGCTCAGGCAAACATCTCAGGGAACAAGTCTGATATGGACATTAATGGGTTATTTTCAGTAACTCAAACCCATTCGCTATCTTTTATCTTATTAAAGTTCTACAGTGGTATCTCTTTTTGCCTGAAGTGGCTATGGGTTGGTTTAAGGGCAAAGCTAATAATAATAATAATAATGATAATAATAATAATAATAATAATAATAATACAACACTACTCAGTATTGCAACTAGAGCAAAAGTGCACTGCAGTAACATCATCTTATTCATCATTACAACTTCAGTCATTCTTGGTTTTCCTGAAATATGGAGCATAGAGCTGACTGAGATTCATTAGGCTCAGGTGCTAGTTGCTCTTGGTGTTGTTCCACCATCACTAGCCACATTGCTAGTGAAGATTTTCGCATTTCCACTATTAGATAACAGTAGATGCAAATCAGATCATATAAAACAAGTATAGAAGTTACTCAGTCATTGCTAAAGCAAATATGTTGTTGTTTCTAGGACTCGACACTAGTCCTTGTGTTTTCTCCGATAATCAGTATCATGCATACACTAATAAACATGAGACTATATTTATGCTCATAAAATCATAAAATCAGCCTTTATCTCTCAGCTTAGGCAGATCTTGAAGGTTCACAAATATCAGCAACAGGTTACTGTTACAAAATTAAAATGACAGCCACTTATGTGAAATTGTTGTCTCATGCTAACTTCAGACATCTTGGCAGATACGAGCTTTTCTTCAGTAAGTTATCTTTGTGTTGCATTATTATATACAGTGTACGTCATCTATACACAATTTGCAGTTCATTTAATTGTGAATTAAATAGGGGGATAAGCTTACTACAGACAATTCCACCACAAAATGGCTTACACAGTCTGTACTATTTCTCTAACAGGAAGAAAGGTACCTAGCAATGTATTTGAAATCAGCCCCTTTTTCTATATGTAGTCAACTAGTATGTGTGGAATGAAAAACAGTGAACTGATGAAGTTATCAGGGGGACACTGAAGTTATCAGTGTTGAGAATACTAAGCACTTCCAGAAGAACTGTGATGGCCACATGTAAACTGACTGCACACTTTAGACGCAAACAATCAAACAGTTAACAAAACGCTGACAACATCTACATTTCTGTAAACTGTAAGTTCTTGTGATGTATGTCAGAATGATTGCTGGTTTGACTGCCATCCTGATTTTTTTATCGTTTTAAATGGTGTACCGCAGAAATCATGCATTAATGACTTTCACACCCAAATAGTGTGGTATATCATTGGTGATGGAACAAGATATTGTATCTCCAAAAAGTAACTTTACAGGAGAAGGAAAAAACACTCTTAAAGAGGAATTCCACTGAACTTTCAAAATTTCTGCATAATCGTTATGATGTAAAAAAGTCATTCTGATTGGTTTAATAGGACCTAGATGTCTGGAATACATAATGCCTTTTAAAGTGACTTTTACAGAAAGTTACTGTGTGAAATAGCCATGAGTCCTTTGCTTCATTCATCTTCTTAAACCCCTTGATCCAGCTAGGATCACGGTAGCAATAAGGAAAGCAGAGAAGCCCAGACAACCCTGTCCCCCCACAACTTCCTCCAGCTCATTCTGGGGGGTCGGGGGCATCCTGATCAGATGCCTGAACCACCTCAACTGGCTTCTCTCAATGTGGAGGAGTAGCAGCTCTATTCTGAGCTCCTCCCAGATGACTGAGCTCTTCACCCTATCACGTATAGTGTAGCCTGCCACCCTGCAAAGAAAGCTCATTTCCATCGCATGTATCGACGATCTCATTCTTTCGGTCATTACCCAAAGCTCATGACTGTAGGTGAGGGTGGGAATGTAGATCAACCGGTAAATGGAGAGCTTTGCCTTATGGCTCAGCTCCCCCTTCACCACTACAGTCCAGTATAGTGACCGCACTGCTACTGCCGCCTGTCCCAGCCTGCGGCCGATCTCACAATCCCTTTTCCTATCACTCATGAACAAGACCCCGAGATACCTAAACTCCTCCACTTGGGGCACGTCCTCACCCCTTACTTGGAGTGGGCATGCCATCCTTTTCCAAGCAAGGACAATGGACTCAGACTTTTTCAAAAATCATTTGCAAAAAGCAGAGATAACACCTTCTGGCCTCCACACATAATGCCCTCCTGATCTTGCCTATGCCTTGACACCCTGTGTTTGAATATCACGAACAGGAGTGGAGACAAGGCACAACCTTGGCGAAGTACAACACCCACACTGAACCAGCTAGACTTAATGCTGAGTATATAGACACAGCTCTCACTCCAGGCGTACAGAAACCGCATGCCCTGGAGCCGTGGCCCTGGCACACCATACTCCTGGAGGACCTTTCACAGAATATCTTGGGGAACATGGGCATAAGCCTTCTCCAAGTCCACGAAACACTTGTAGACTGGGTTGGCAAACTCCCATGCCCCCTCAGCAATCCATGCAAGGGTGGAAAGTTGGTCCACTGTTCCACGGCCAGGACAGAATCTGCATTGTTCCTCCTCAATGTGTGGTTCAACTATTATTCTCCTTTCCAGCACCTTGGCATGAACTTTCCCAGTAAGGCTGAGCAGTGTGATACCCCGGTAATTGGCACACACTCTCCGGTCCCCTTTCTTAAAAACAGTGGCCACCACCCCGTTCTGCCAGTCCAAGGGTACTCTTCCCGAGGTCCATGTGATAAAGCAAGAGCCATAAGCATTTCTGAGTGAATCTCAATCACCCCTGGTGACTTACAATGGAGGAGCATGCCAACTACCTCAGTGACCTCCACCACGGGAATGGAGTCTGACACCCTAGAAGCCTCTGGCCCCGACTCCTGTGATGGAGGCATGTTATGGAGACATTCACCTCTGCTGAATACAGCTTGAGCAAAGCCACTCTAACTGCTCCTGACTTGCTGGACGGTTTTGGATTTTGCTTCTGCCACTGCTGTTGCTGCTGCCTTTTTTGCCTGTCAGTACCGGGAGTCCTCTGGACTTGCTTGATATATGTGAAACATTGTTTTACAATAGTTTTAAGATAAGCTTTTGGCCTACAATGTATTTTTATTCATGGTGGAGTGGCACATAAAGGTTGTTGTAAGAAAAAATAGCCCCCAAAGAAACAAAGGATTCCCAATTAACTTTCAATATAATGTAAGATTTGGTTCCAAACCATTCCTACTGGTCTGTTCATCATTGAATTTTGACACAGTGTAAATGACAGCGGGCAATTTTGAATTATGTTTAAAAAAAATGCAGAAATGGAGATACAAGGGTATGTCTAATAGGGTGTAACAATGCATCATGACACTAGAATATCACAATGCAAAACAGTGACAGTGTGCATCGTGGACATGTGACGATCCATCAAGGAGATATAATATATATCCTTGATAGATTATATATATATACATATATGTGTGTGTGTGTATATTATAATCCTTGTACATGCAGTTGCACTGTTTGAACACTAGTGTTTGCAAAAGTTCAGCACCAAGCAACAAACCACTGCAGTACCCCTCTTGAATCCTAGCTCTAATATAATCAGTACGTTGTGAAACAACATGATTAAAGTCATTTTTCTTCATTCACATTTTGTTTAAAGTATTGTGACAATACCAAGTTGTGAACCCAGTATTGAAAACTGAATACAGTTAATGATCATAAAATACCTGTAAGTCTGAAAAAATACATTTTCTTTAGGGACTATTTTGCCTAATAACACCTTGCATGTACATCTCTGCCATGAATAGCTTTACAAAATATATTCTAGGCCAAAAAAATCTAAACACTATCGTACATAAACAATGTTTAAGGTGTTAGCCAATGCACTCGTAACCATTTTATGTAGTAACCTTCTGTGATGTACCTTTTGGAGGCATTAAGTACTTAGAATGTCTGGTTCCTATCACCACCACTGTGAACAATTCTGACTCTGTATGTTTCTCTAGAACGGAGCATTTTAATTTAAACCATTCTGAATGACTGTTTACCATTTAACCATTCAATTACAGAGAAATTGGTTTGATTCTGCAATTCAATCTGGGAAACAGTATGTCAGTTAGTGCCCACCTTGGTGCCCCGAATTTTAAAGTGCCTTGTATAATGTTGTTAAGGGGATAACATTTCCAAGAGATTCCGAGGGTAATTTCTACACTGGACACCCTCTAAAATAAACGCACAGTTAATGTACTACACAGACAACAAGGGGTGTTACTCGACCATACTCGACCATAAACAAAATGAGGCCTTGATTTGAGACACAAAAAAAAATTTCCTTTTCCAGACAAAGCAAGGGCAGATGGAAGCACTGCCACAGCTGAAGTGCATGAAGACATGGAGGAGCTGGCCCAAGGCAACGAATCATCTGACCACTCGCGCCAAGCGAAGTATGGAACGGTCTCGTACAGGCGGATTCGCAGAGGACTTGCACGGCAGAGGATCGAGGAGTTCGAGGCCATGATGCAGCTCTGAAAAAGTGCTGAAGGGCCTCAAGGAAACGTGAGTTCAAGGACCAGACTCTGACTGAATTTGCTTGAGCTGCAATAGCTTTTCTAACAAAAAGACTTTTTTGTTATTTTCCTTATTGACTTGTTAAGACAGTAAATGTTTGTGTTTGTGCATTTAATAGGTCAGTTATCAATGAATGACCCAGTTCCCCTTTGTGTGAATGCACAGTGAGCTATTAGGACGGGATTTCTGAGCTGAGAAAAATGAGAAAATACAAGGTTAATTAAACACTAAAACACTACGAGACTAAACAAATAAGAGGATGAAGGCACACAATCCTCCAAACAAAGGACTCATTACTGGAATATTTGTACAGCTGAATCTAAGCTCATGCAACAAGTCACTTCATACTGCAGCTTGGCTACACTGTTAACACGTGTGCTTTCATCCTGTACGCTCATGTGCATAAATATTATCAGAATGAACCTTGATATTAAGTGAAGTTTCTGCAAAACATGGCCAACTTAGTACTTATGAATTAAACACACTGGAAGGACAATAATCACTGTGGAACAGATTTCCATCAGCTTACACTGCAAGAGGCTAACAATAAAAGAGAATAGTGTAAATACAACAAAATCTACACTTGGCTATCAGTCCTTTCAGTGGCATGTGTTATATTTAAACTGACATTCAGTTTGTCTGTACATTATTGGACAATTATGTTGTTTTGTTGTTTTGCATCTCCAACCTATTGGATTTCAAATGAAAGCGACTATGAAGTTAAAGTACAGTGTGTCAGCTTTACTATCTAGGGGTAAAGAAATCATGACTAATTTCATTATAAAATAAATAAATATAATGGATAAAAATGCCTTATTTGTACTTGGTTGTAGATCCTTTGTAATCAAAGGCTGCCTGAAGATAGACATGACCAGATGCTCCTTTGCTCCTCCTCCACAGGCTGATTCTGTAATGCCACCATTTAAGTTTCTTGCTTATTTTAGGGGCTTGATGCTTTTTAAAGATGACGCATGAAACCTAAACTCACGTGTAGAAATTTGTACATGCTCAGTTTACATACAGCAAAACTTTAAATTTTAAGGTTATGGTAAGATTAAGGTTAGGGTTAGGGTAGTAGTAGTTCTGGTTAAGGTGTGGGTGTATATGTAAGGTTTGGTGTGTATGTGTGTGTGGTTGGGAGGGATTAGGCAGCCACACTGTGTCTCAAATTTAAAAAGAAAACAAATCAGTTTTCACCCTTTTAAGCCTCCATTCTCCCTGCTAGATTAAGTTGACCTGAACATTATGTGTATAATATAAACATGCAGGGGGGCTTTAAAACACATTAAATTAGCCATGTTCAATTTACATGTTCTTTACACTAATAAAGCCCAGTAGAAAATGTTTCATGCTCCAAAAATGAATAAAAAAAAATATTTTCCTATATTTTTAAACTTTGAAATGAGTCACTTTGACCCGCAATATAACAGGAGGGTTAACATGTGAGAAGTACTATTTTCGTTACGCTGGCCACGCTCTCTTTGTCTTCTCAGTTACATCTTTGGTAACATGCCTGCAATAAATCACCTGCACGTCGTAGTAGAAATAATGCATGGTTGGATTCTTTGCTGATGCATTTTTGGCAAAGTGGCTGGCCTTGAGCCATCCTTACTCATAAAAGACTAGGCCTTTCTGGATGCTCCTTTAAAACGAGTACATCACCTCTTTAAGTTCTTTTTTGAACATTTCACAATGTTCCTAGTCTTAAATTGCACCTGTCCCAACTTTTTTGGAATGTGTTGAAGGCATCAATTTCAGAACAAACGTATATTTATGAAAAAAAAACAAAACAAAACAAAAAACAAAACAATGGTCCTCCTTCAACAACCATTCTTGAGAAGAAATTTCTTTTTAAAACCCACTTATGCAGTTTTCACAAAGATTGTGACATTCACCAGTGTTTTCTTATTTGGGATTTGTTCTTAGGTAAGAACAGAATCGACACACACTCAAGAGCACAAAGGTGCGAACAGTTCTGCGTTTTAAAAACACGTCATGAATCTGATGTAGACTTTTTCTTAGAACCTTTCTCAAGAACAAACTTAAGAAAAAAAGATATTGGAGATTGAGGCCCAGTGATGTTAATGAGATAGAACATTAAATATCTTGTCTTCATAATGTTTCATTCAAATATAGGTCAAGGTAGATTTATTCATCACTTCTTTTAGTTTTTATTAGCATTTCACATACTGTCCCAGCTTTTTTTGGAATTTGGTTTGTACTTCCTCACAAATATGAGAGCACTCACCACATTTTACTCTGTTCTGTTTAAACATAAAATGAGCATTTCATTAAATTTTTACACATATTTTTTCTGTCTTTCTGTGATAAAAACAACAAACGCCTGAATACTGATTTCAGTATTGAAACACTAGAACCCTGAATGGTTAACTCGAGTGCTCGTCCACCTTCTCAGTCTTCAGTAAGTGAAACGCTGTTCTCTGGAGTTCAGCTTGGGCCTGAAAAACTCCATAGCTGCTTTAGCGGTACGCTTGGGGTCACTGTCTTGCTGGAACATGAAGTGCCATCCACTGAACTGTCCACTGAGTTCTGAGACATTTGGTTGGATCTGAGCAGTTAAGATGCCTCTGTTTACTTCGTCCTGCTTCTGCCATCAGCAATCACATCATCAAACACACTGGAGTCGAGTAATCCAGCTCCAATGGCAATCATACACGATTCCCAGAACAGCAAGTTTCGTTGATGCGTTTCACAGACGAGCAGTTTCTTTTTTCTCCACTCTTTCCTTATTGCATCACTGTGGTACAGGTTCATCTTGATAGGCCTGGTTCCAGAACAAAATCACTATGTTTGCATCAGAAATAAATAGGGGTAGGAAAGTGCTGCTTTAATGCCTAAATTGTGGAGATTATCACAGGTGCTATATAATAGTATGGCTTCTCTTTAGGATATTCCTACTTGCTAGCTATGTTTGATCAATTAGTAAAGTCAATTTTGCTAATGGCAGTGAACGCTAACTGCAGCACAACACACCATTTGCAGTGATCACACAAATGTCTGAAGATTTATCAGCCGTATAAGCGCTATGTAAATTGATTAGTCTTCACACTGGACTACCAGACTCTCTCTACAAACCTAAAAAAATTGCCTGCACACTATGGCATTAGTCTTAGGCAGGTGTTAGGTACACAAATGATGATGCGATGCAAACTTTTGTACCTCCTTGGAATCGGGCCTGCATCTGGATCTCAACTGACTTAATAACAGAACTCCGCAGGCTTTTATTTCCTTTTAATTTGCTTTTTAGGAAACTGTAACATGGTTTTGCATGATGTGGTAAAACCTTTGAGGTTACACAGGTGCAGTCTTCACTTTATGGTGGGCTTTTGCAAATTGATGCCTATATCCTGGAGTGCTCTGAATCTGCAAAAGCTTTTCTTTCTTTTTTTTGGTCATGCACTAATGTGGTCTTCCATATCCTGTGAGGCTGTTTGCTATTGCTACTCACAAATTAATTCTTGCTTCTTCTTCATGTTTATTTTCATTCTTTACTGGCAGTGACGCTTCTTTGGTTCTCTTTGTTGAGAGAACACAGCGACAGACTCCAGCACCATATCTTTGAATTGAGAATTCATGCTGCACATCACTTTTTATATGTCAGTGTGCTGGAGCAGAGAGCCCAAACAACAAAAAAGTCACTGTCCTCTGTAAAGACTGCACTGTACTTCTGTGGTTCTTTAGCGTTTGCCAATTGCACTTTAACTGGGTCAGCCGGAGTGGGTTTGTTGCAGGATTTGTTACTTTCTACCAGATTTGGGTTGCAGGGCTGTACAGTAAGCAGGTACTTTCCTGAATTACAAAGAAAAGATTCAACACTTCCTGTTCAGAATTACTGTAAATACATGATTGGTAGAGTGATAATTTTAATAATCAGTATGGATAGTTTTTTTTTTGTTTACCACAGTCTAAAAATTGGACAAAAATAGTTAATAGTAAATAACAAATTCTTTGTTCTTGCCCTTGCATGATAATACATGCCTATGTCAAGCTTTTCTTTGACTTCACAGGAAAAAGACACAACACTTAAAATTGTTCATTATACAGCACAGATAAAATTTTAAAGAAATAGTTAAATCTTTAATAAAATCAAATTTAATTTGTCTAAAACACCTCCAACAGCCCCCATAGCACCCCGCCCCCCTCCCAAAGGAAAACAACATCAGAAAAACCTTCTTAAAAACATTGTAAACAGCTCCCTCTAGTGCCACAAGGGTAAATTATCTCTCAAATTTGGTGTGATGCAACACTGTAAACAGCAGAAATATCAAAACATACAATGCTTGTACCAAAAGAAACCACTAAGCGAGATGCACCTGTATGTAAGTTTTAGTGCACGTTGCATAAAGTAAGAACACATGCATAAAAGAGAAGGATTTAGAAACCCGCACTGATGTACTCAGAACACGTGGGCATTCCTGGAATTCTACTTCTTACAGATAAGATTTAATGCATGTCTATGGAGTTAGGTATTCTCATCTGGTCTTGGAATTGTTTATACAGATTAGAGGTTTTCAATCCAATCCTCCAGGCCTCCAGCCAACCGACGTTTTTGCCGAAATCCAGCTCCCAAATCTTCTTCCACGTCATTAACATTCCATAGCCTTCGGCTGTCTGGCTCCACGGAACAGAGGTGAGTAGTAACTTGCTCCAGTTTTATGTACATACGTATAACATTGATTCATTTTAATTAACTTTTCCATTTTAGAAATTTAGTCAATTCTTTTTTTGAGAGGTTAATTTCATTCTGTTCTGTTGGTTCAGCCTCTGGACTGCTTTAAAACTGCTCTAGCTTTCTAATGAGACTAATAGGACCAAAAAGGAGAAGAACAATCAACAAACTTCAGTGTGTGTGCTGATAGATGCTGGACGTACAAAGAAGCGCTATTGCGATTATACAGAATCCAGCACCTGATATGACACCTTTTCACTAAAGTTCCTGAACTGTTCGTAGCTAGTTTTACTTCTACTTGTGTCATTTATTGAAGTAACAATACATGTAGTTGAGGATTTCAGGCTACTCTACCCACGTCTGCTAGCACGTTTGAGGCTGCAACAGAATAAAAATAAGAGCAGGCACAGCGAAAGAAATTAATTGAATAGAGCAAACATGATCCAACTTATCTACTAAATTCTTCTTTTTCCATCTGAAGCTGGCTCAATAGAGTTGAAGTGGTCGTGTGTCCCTTTGGATCCAGCAATCTTCACTGTTCCCCATTGTTGACAAATTATCACATTCGTACCTCCTTTTTTTAGGCACTTCAAAAATTTGTTTGTCAAAACAAACACAGCTATAGATGTATAAAGTTCAAAGACGTCTAGTGTCTAAAA
>JAILXH010091296.1:27933-46476 GCA_023558415.1 Piaractus mesopotamicus | reverse complement strand
TTTTTTTTTTTTTTTTTTAAGTTACACGTAGGCCACACCATTTGACCACGTGTAAGTCCAGATTCATACATTTTAAGGCGCGGTTTAGTTGAAGTGAGAAACAGAATAAATTATATTTTACATTAAATTTACATTTAAATATGGGAAAAGTGGGATTTCAGAAACACACTGTTTTATGTGTTATTGTTCCAAAATGTGTAACAAACTCTAAAGCACAATAAACAAACAAACAAAAAATAAATGACATTTTTAGTACATCGCTGCTGTCGGAACAAAACCTGTTATCTCTAAAACGATAACTTTACTGGAGAAGGAAAAAAACACACGTTACCTTTTATGTAAGTCAATTGGAACCAGACTTTTTTCCAAGTCGTTTTGGGCCATTATTTTTGGTCCATGCTTCATGAAATGTACACACAGTGTAAAGGCCGTCAGGCATTTTCAAATTATGTCAAAAACTGAAAAATGATCCAAGGTTTTGTTCCGACAGCAGCGACATGTTCAAATGTATTTGATAGATGCATTTTACATGCATTTCTTTTTTATATAGGTAATTAATTGAAATTCTTCTTCAGTTTTATAGGTGAGAAGTGAGTGCTTAAAATAAAAAAAAAAAATGTAGTTAATTATGTATTTATGTACTGCACAGCTGTGCCTAATGAAGAGTCCCAAAAACCCATCACAAAACCAGGGAGCTAGCTGTGTGTCTGAAGAATTGAAGTTTATTTCTTGCGCGCAGGGACCGAACACTCAGCCAGCCTGCAAAACAGTGGACTGACACAGTTTTATAGGCTGGACTGGTGCTAGCCTATACATGACAAGTGATAGGTGTGACAGACATGACCACCACAATCACAGTACAGGCACACACAGTACTGTATATAATAACGTATAACAGTACATTACTTCAATCCCCCCTTAGAACATACTATAAAATGTTCTCACAGCTTAATCAATCTATCCTTTCCTCTTACAGAGAAAAATGGCCAGTATTTTCGTCTTTCTACACATCCTAAGAACAGGCCTCTTTTCCTTCAGTCCATGTACAGACGATTGGGGAAATGAAGTGTTTCCGTGTTTATAAGGAACCCCTTACGCCAATGTAGTTCAGTCATTAAGCGCCAGAGTAATCTGACGCAAAAGTAAATAACAGTAGCTACTGTTACTGGTGCTACTGGGAATATGTAACGGAGCAATTGCTGTAAGATCCCAAAAACATAACCTAGTTAAAGATCTTATCAAGAGGTCCTTCTGGAGCAAGGTTATGACATTATGAACTTTCATAAATATGTATGTTTTTGTTTATTATTTCTGATTTAGCTTCCTGTGTTGGGTAGAAAACAGACTTACAAATCAGGAGTTGATCCACTAATTCATAATACCTTAAAATGACTGTAGGGAAAGGAATTCTGTTGACGCATTGGATGTTTGCTTAGTCACACATGAAATCAAGTGTGTCCAGTTTTGCCAGTACTGTCAGTCACGGAGTGCTGGATTGCAAAAAAGTCTTCATGTTAGAACACTTTGCCAGCTACACAACCTAAAGTGTTAAATAAAAATACACTACACCAAACTTCGTAATAAAAGTTTAGTACAGTTAATTTCAGAAGAAATGTTGGATAAACAAGTGACTGCAAACTTTTGGATATATAGTTTACCTGTCCAATAGTTTGTAGACATTTGCTTATCCAGTATTTCTTCTAATATCAGGGGTATTAATAGAGGTTTTGCCCCCTGCCATTTTGCTGCAGTAACAGCCGTCTGAGAAGACTTTGCTGTAGATGTTGGAACATTGCTGTGAGGATTTGATTGAATCCTGTTGCAAGAGCGTTAGTGAGGTCAGGTACTGATGTTGGGTTATCTGGATCACAAACGTCACTCCAACACTTCCCAAAAGTTTCGGATTGAGCTCCATCACTCCAGAGAACACAGTTCCACAGAACCCAATTCCTGGAGAGCTGACTCTCAGAATTTGTCCAAAAGTATCCAGAACGCCCCTATCTATTTAGTGAATTCAGCTACTGGCAAAAGAGGTATGTACAAAGATGGTGACCTTACGCTTGTGTGTGGCTGCTTTCTAAGGAGATTATACATTCTTTGTATATGCCTCTTTCACCAGCGCTCCTTAAAGTAGCTGAATTTACTAATTAGAAGGGATGCCATACTTTTGGACATATATTGTGAAACACACTCGCTTTATGTATGGAACAATAAAAGAACTCAATGCCTAAGCAGGCCTCTGAAGGTGCTGAGTTTTGAAATATGGGTTTCCAGCATTGTAACGTAGATGAAATAAAGATGAAGAATGGCAAAAACATGTGAAAAGGGAAAGAGAAGTTGAGATTGTGTTGTTGCAGGCAGGCTGTTACTCCATGCAGCGTGTGTGTGTGGTCAGATGGGAGTCTGGATCCCTGAGTGTGTGGCCTTCTCGTCCTGGCGGAGACACTTTCATAGGGGTTCTTTGGACCCATTAGCCTGAGGACAGCCCTGAGGCCTTGGGCCAATACCCATGACATTCATTAGCTCACACAGGCCTTTCCATTAACCAATTACAGGCAGTCATCAACCTGGCTCTCTTTATGCGCTGTAGATTCACACTGACGTTATGGTGCATCTTTACTGCTTAACCTGCTTTACAGACAGCACCAAGTAAGACTATATGACTGAGTTAAGAATGTAGTCCAGTGTGTCTTTCTCCTCAAAATCTCACATTTTCTTTCCCTCTTTCTATGATTATGAATCATTATTTCAAAATTCAACCTCTCTCCATTCTCACATTTGATGCGGGGTGGAAAACTCTGAACATTTTTGTTGAACCTGTCTGATTTCGACATGCAGTATAATGCAGATCCTAGGCAGAGAGGGTTTTAATTGAGTTGTTTCCAGCCGCTGTTAAACGGGCTCTGGCATGGTGCGAGTGGAGGGGAACGATCCGCTGTTGTGTCTTTATAACATGCTAATTAGGCCTTGGAATTGAAATTACAACAGTTGGTCTCTCATTTGCATAGAGGTCATGTTTAGCTAATGTGTCTCTTGTTGGAACAGACAGCCAGCAGGACTGTGGTTAAATCTGACCCACTGACATTTCCCGCTCCAAATTATGCACAATGTGTGAATTAAATTAATTAGAGAATTCATTAAGAAATATGGCTTGCGGAAATGACTGTAATATTTAGTTATGTGAAGTAATTTTCTTTCATTGTTAGAGCTAATTTGTTTCATAACATTTCCTGCGGTAGTTTCTTTCCTGTGTTAACTATGATGTATGTAATTTGTTAGCACTTTAATTAATTTAGATTAATTTTTTTTTTTCTTTTCCTGAATGTGCAGCTTGTTTGGACAGATGGTACCCATCATAGAGACCTTTCACACAATTAATTTAAAATCAATTACTTCCCTTTTTCATTCTCTGTAACTTGTATCAGGCGTGCGTGGGAAATGTGCGGCGCTATTTGCGCGGCCCGTGACTGGATGCAGATTGGTCTAATGGCCGATCATCATCCCCTCTGGTGATGCAGCAGTCACAGAAATGAAAAGTGGAGGCCTAATGGCTGCTGGGTCCTTAATACGCTGATGCTTAGATAGCTTTCTTAATTAGTCCTGGATTGCTGGTCGGGTAGAGAGACGAGGGATCTGTTATAAGAACCTCTGGAGCTTGTAAACAGGGCCTTGTGCTCGATTATGTAAATGACACTCTGCCACGCAGACTCGGGACGACCCCAGAGGAGTTCCTGCCAGTCACAGCGAGAGAACTAGAGGAGAATGAGAGAGATCATGACGGTGTAACCGTTATCTTGGACCTCAGTTTTTAAAGACTGTAAATTTCCCCAACATTTAGTATCAATGAGTAGATGATATTTTCTGAAGGTTGAAATATTAACCACTTAACCTGCAGACCTGTTGTTCATTTATTAACCTTAAGACTTATAATTTGGTATCCATTCAGTAAAAACTGTGAAAATAATTGAACCCTACTACATACAGCTGTGTGCAAAAGTATTGACACCCCTGCTCAAATGACGTTTTTGTTGATTTTCTAAGTAAAAGTAAGTACACAGCCTCTGCAGAGAACACATTTCTGCACAAACTGATGCAGAGTTACTCCTTCTTTTCTAGATTTTATGAGTTGTATGTCATATTTGTATCTGGTATGTTAAACTCAGCCAATTAGCAGAACTTATGCTCTAAAATTTGCATTTTCAGAGTTTGTTCCCTGTAGAGGATGTGTTAACTTATTTTCATTTAGAAAATCAACAAAACATGTCGTCTCAAACATGTGCATATGACTGTAATGTTGACATAAGCATGCCATAAACATGTCATGGCAGATGTCATATGCTGTCATAAGACACATTATGTCCAGCAATACAAGAGTGTCGTGTAATCGTCATGACTGATGCCATAATGTTTGGTGTCATGACAGTTTTTGTCACATGCTCATTTTTGCCAAGTGCTGTAACGACATCAAACGTGATGACACATATCATGACAATAATACGTAACATAGTAACACACTGTTATATTGCTGGACATAAAGTGTTGTGATAACTCTTGTCATGTTTATGGCATGGTTATGTCATGTTATGTAGCAGCTTCAAGTAAAGTGTTACCTAAGATATGAAAGTGAGGAAGTGAATACAGTTTTATGGGTTAAAGAAATACTCCAATATCTCCCGCTGTAAGTACTGTTTTGCTGTTGTTTTATGTTCTTTTACTAAGTGAATTATTGTCTGTGGTAATAGACTATATGCTAAAGGTGTAACAAATCGAGATTAGGTTGAAAAATGCTGGAGTATTCCTTTAATACTATTAGTGTATTTTTTTCTTTCATTGCCTGGCAACACCTATTATTTTAGCACATCATAACCTAATCAGAATTTATTTCTCAATGCTTGATGCTTTTGTATGTTTCTAATAACCATATCAAAACAATCATCAATCCGTGTAAATCATTCATTCCGTCCCTAAAAAAGCAGTTTCTGTTAGTTTCCGCACAGTGATCTTCTACCTGCTCTTACAGTATGGTGGGATTACAGTTGTTCAAATATGAACCAAATCTCTACACTGTCTAATCCGGATTTATCTCATGTTCTCATATAACCATGTGTTCTGCTGCTTCCCGAAGGAGTTGAGTATGATTTCTTTCAGTGGTGCAGTACTTAACTGATCCCTTCAAGCCACAAGATGGAGCCTTTGGTCTTCAGATGTGAAGCAGTCACAGTAATGCTCGGATACGCAGGACCACATGTGCTGCTGAGTGCACAGCTTTGAGAAATACAACCTGAAACTCAAAGGTTAGGCATATAACTGTCTTAAATCTTTAACTATTTCTTAAATGATTTTGGAAATCCATACAAATTGTATTGATTTTAGTAATGAATACAAGTGGCATCACCAGCTAAAAGTTTATTTGAGAATTCCAGCTTTTCTTGATATGTTCTAAATATGATTTTGAATTTATTTATACCTGTATCTTCATTATATCAAAATGATTCTGCTGATTTTAGTGAGAACAGTTACATGTATTTATTAATTTTATGACTCATATCACTTTATGTACATCCAGCTGGCAAAAGGCTAAATCTGAAAGCTACAAATCTGAAAATATCATTGTGTTACTGCAGTAGACTGTGCCAGATCAATATGATCATTATATTTTGTGTATTTTCTGAAAATATGTGTAGTTTCTAGTGTTAAGATAAGAGAACTGCCAGACACCAGGCTCATTTGTTTCAATTTTACTTTAGAATGAATGTTTTCTCATGCATAGTCATGATACACAAATAAAGCTTAGTGTTTCTAAATGCATTACTGTTTTCTTTAATTTGATTGTTTTTCAGCAAGCTGTGTATTGGCCATTGTGTTTTGACCATGCTGATGTTTTACTACCAATAGTTTACAGTATTAGTAAAATGTTACTATTTCTATAATAGTGTGCAACTTTAGAATTATCCTTGTGTACAGTTCACTCTGTAATACCTTATACAGAGCATGCATAAGAAAAAAAAAGTGGAGTTTGACAAAGAATTAAATTTGACTTACTGCTTTATACTTTGTTTTCCATTTGGACATGGGTTCAGAACTGTCTCCAGCTGCTAAGCCCCATGACTATGAAAATTAAAAAATAGCAGAGGAATTATTTTAAAATAGGCATGAAATTGATGTGAATAGCTTTGTCGTTTCCAGGGTTTTGGCCACAATCAGCTCGATCAAGAAATCAGACATGCCAACAGGACTTTGAACAGACATCTGTTTCATCTGTTGTTTAATCCTCCGTTTACTTCTGCTCAGTAAGTAGCACATTTTAATATCATTATTTACATATTTTCCAGGCATTGCAACACTACTTATCATCGCTCTCAGAACAAAACCACTACCTCTGTTTTTATTTATTTATTTATTTTTTTAAAGAATTTGAAAGTGCCAGTTGTCCTTTACTATGTGTTAAAATTATGAATGGAGCAATGGAAATGCTACAAAATGACATGGAAAGAATCTTGTTCTATTAAAGGGGAACTCCACCACTTTTTTAAAATTTCTTCATAATTTAGTGGCGGTGATGTGAACAAAGCCATTCACAGGGGTTTGATGTGAAATGGTTAATTGTAGGGAAACTTACCGACTCAGACGTCTTTACAGTGGTGGTGATAGGAATCAGGGGTTGCAATATCTACTTCACAAATACATTTTATTGACTATCCAAAACTGCTAGTGAACCTGCACATGTTTTCAGAGGTATTATATGCAATGGTGATGATGGTAAAATAGTGGTAAATCTTAAAAATATTTTTTTGGGACTATTTTATCTTACAATGCTCTGCGTGTATCTCTCGACCATGAATGGATTTTACAATTGTGTTAGGTAAACAATTTATTGCAAAACTATCATAAGACAGTGTCTCAAACATCAGGCAGTATATTCATAGCAATTTTATGCAATAACTTTATATGAGGGAGCTTTTATAGACATTAAATGTTTCTCTCTATCACCACCACTGTGAACAATTCTGACTTCGTGCGTTTCTCTAGAATGGAGCAATTCACACCAAACCACTCTGAATGAGTTTGTTTACATCTTAATCATTTAATTTAGCACATTATTTTGAGAAATAATGTACTGAAATCCATTTAACTGTCATTCAGAGTTAGGAACAATCCTTTACCTTTCAGTTGCCATTTTGGAGATGTAAGGTTTTGTCATGAGTCTAATCCTGGTTGTCTACCTATTGTAATAGCGATTGCCATTGGTTAATATATCGAACTATTTTATTTGAGAATCAGACTGCATTTGCATTTCTAATGTTGTCTAATTCCACTTTGTTTTGTTCATGGTGGTCAAGTATGATCAGTGAAAAAAGCACTGGATGCGACCCTGTCCTCATGCGAGTTTGTGAACCTTGTAAATCGGAGTGCGTTGTGTGTCCAGTAGCTATGGCAGGGGTTGGCATGGCAGCCATGTTAAATGTCAGTCGTTAATGAAAGCTGGCCGGGGTCTCGGACGTTGGACAGTGGTTGTACTGGCTCCTCTCATGCCCTCTAGCCTGCCTGGAGCCCCGCAGCCAACCTGACTCCTAATGCCTCAGCCCAGAGTTTGACCAAGTAGTGCTCTGCCTCAGTGAACTGAGGCTTTTTGAGGACCACAGACACCAGGAAAATCACTACTGTGGTAACAAAAGCTGGTATCTTTAAAACGGTTGTGTTATTTGAAAAGGAAAAAAGCATTTTTAACTTGGAGATTTTATTTCTAAATTATTTTGGACCATTTCTATTGGTCCATTCGACAGGAAATGAAGGTTAAGGTTTTGGTACCATGACTATACGCAGTTTCTGTGAAGTATTTGTCTATTGTTATTAGAAAGATGTAAAATATTGTATGTGAATGGTAATAATCATACATTACAGCTTGTTTATTAATCAGGCAAAATGTCTTTCTATGAATATGCATGAAAAAAAAAAACTTGAAAAACCAACAACCTCACACTGTAAACATGAAGAAACTTTCAGAAGGGCCAAGGACTGCATGGTAACCTTGATCCTGACACAACAAATGGGTTTGATCACCACTGCCGCCCATGAGACGGACTCACGTCACCTTCAGCGCCCGCTCCAGTGTCACAGGACAGTATGAGAGTTTTGATCTTATAATATCCCAACAAGTTGTGAGCTGAGATGAAGTAAAAAAGAAAAGACGCCTGCGGTACTTTTCCAAACGAATGCAGGAAGACATGCGGCAGTTTTGAGGAACTTGACTCCCTTTGTTAAATTTGTATGAGACCTATTGCCAAACACGTCTTTTTATTATCGTACACCGGGCGGAGGAGATGAGCCCACGTTGCGTCTAAATTAACTTTCTCTATTTGCCAGTAAATGAAATCAATTCCATCCTTTATGCTACTTTTTCATATGCCTTTTGTCTTGTTGCTGAATCTTTTCTCTCTCTCTCCCTCATTCATCTGTTTTGCCCTTTCCTTGATCTGATAGCATTAAACATATAATTAAGTCATAAAGGAAGGTGCTGATGAGCGTCGCAGATGGTAATTGCGTCCTACATTTGAATGAAATGATATGCATTGCCACAATTTACAGCCTGCTGCTCATATTTTATTCAGCAACCTTTTATCTCTCTTCCCTCAGAATTATTCTGCAATAAATTTAGACATCTTATCAATAGCCGGAGTGATAGTGGCAGGAACCTGGTGAAGGGAGGGAGAGTGAGAGAGAGAATAAGAGAGAGAGAGAGAGAGGAAGGAAAAAATTAAAAAAAGGAAAACCCGAGCATGTGCTGGTTACGCTGTTTCAAATCATTTTCCATAATAAAGGGCTTTATCGGCCCCGGCGTGCTGCCGTAGAGGTGGACGGCTCCATGAGTAATTTGCTTTGGTGACAGCTCGCCACTCCAGGTTGCAAAGACATAAAGAAAGTTTTAAATAGACTAATGATTATTTTGTCACAAGAACATGGTGTTGGATTCCAGTGCACTTGGTAGGTTATTATAAGAAGGCTGCTCAACATACAGTCTTAGAGCCAGATAGAGCCCAGTGGTCGACTCCACCTAGGCCGTGAGTGGAATATGCTGTAAATATTATAAATAATAAACAGTTTGACTGGTTGTATTCAAGCCAAATACATTCCTCTTACAGTGTCAATGAAAATTAAACTACATACAGTGCTGTGTATTTTATGGTATTTGATGCTCTATCAATCCAGACGAAAAAACACTTCCGCTGCTCTACAGCCCAGTGCTGGGGGGACTTTATACCCTTCCAGCCAATGTTTGGCATTGGGCATGGTGACCATAGGCACATGTGTGGCACCTCCAGAGTGTCTCATTCTATTTGCAACTCTTTTTTTCTGGAGATAAACAGGCTGTATGTGCTCAGTTGAACACCTGTGTCAGCACCTTGAAGTAGCTGAGTTCACCAATAAGAAGGAATTTATGGATACATTGTCATACAGTTAAGTAAAATAACACATATGGTACTGTGCAAAGTCTTACCCAACCAAGAAAATTGTTTAAAGCTGTTTATCTCAACAGTAAGTCTGTTTTTGCCTGTGAAAACAAAGACTATATAACAGTGTAATAAATAGAAATAAACTTATATGCAGTAAAATATACCATTTTTCAAGTTATTCATATCTTGCTTAGAAGAGTACAGGTTTGGTTCCTAACTCATGCCTACACATTTTGGCAGACACTCTTATCCAGAACGGCCTAAAATTGTATTCATGTTACAGAGGTAGGTGAATATAGTATTAGGAGTCTTGCCCAAGGACTTTTTTGGTATGCATGGTGTGCATGGTGGGCAGGGAATCGAACCCCTGCCTACCATGTGGAGGGCAGCAGTATCACCCACTACGCTATACCAACAGACATCTTGGTGCATTAGAGCCATTACATGGTTTGGTTAAATTGTACCAGCAGCACATTAATTTAATTTGATGAAGGATTTATTAGATAAATTTATTAGATAAGCTATTGCAAGATAACTGTAAATGCTGGACTTCCTCAAAGAGAGCTTTGGAAATGGTTAAATGGTTAACGCATTTACACACATTAAATAATGATGGTTTTTTGTATCAAGTTATTCTTATGGTTGGTTTTCAGAACAAACATAATGATTCAGGCATAATAAACTCTGATAATCTAGTGAATAAATGCAATATGCTGAATCTTAGAATCAGTTTTCTCTTTTTTTTTCCTCTAAATGCTTACTATGACTAGTATGCTTAACTATGCCTAAAACCTTTGCACAGTACTGTATGAATACCTTTACAAACATGTTATATCTATAACTGTTTTTGCAGTGCTTTGCTGACAGATGGGAGGGTAACGTATGTTTCATGAAAGTGGTAATTGCGTCCTTCATTTGAATAAAATGATATACACTGACACAATGTACTGCTCATATTAGTCTTTATATAATGCATTGAGTGGATTTGTATTAGAAGATAAGTGGTGAAATAGGTCAGCTGTTCTTGTGACCTATCCTTCATCAGGAATTCATTCACCTTAAATCATACGTTTGATTCTCAGATTCAGCATATGGTATCAATTTACATGTCTTTTTCTGTTCATTGTATGTAACTAAAGTACAGCATGTAGTTAAAGTACAAACGTAAAGTGGCCAAATTTGCTGATTAGTTTTCTTGCTTCTTAGTTGTCTGTACAGAAGCTTCCAACAGACAACGGATACAGCTCAAGCTCAAATAAACAAACATGACTTACCGCCGCCCTCTAGAGGTATTATAGCAGCAATTCTGAAGTTAAAACCTTTGTTGTTTGTTATAAGACCTGTGACGTGTCTCAATGAATGTGTTTTCTACTTTCTTTTATTTATCTTTCCCTCAACCCAACTGATAAAAACACACCCAATTCACATTGAGTTTGTTGTAACAGAAACATATGATTGTGAAAGCTAACAGTTGTGGAAAATAGTTGTGGTCAGTTTAAATAATTGCAATCAGTTCAAATATTTGTGATCAGTCATAACTGTGACAGGCCTAGTGTGTTTTTTTTTTCCCCCTGAATTTTAGTTGTGCTATTTAAATACTCGTGTGGTATGAATAAGGGATTTGGTGCAAAGGGGAGTCACTTAAAGGTTGCATTACCTGCACACTGAGCTGCTTCACTGTGGCAGTACAGCCATGTTGCTCCATAGACTGCAAGTGTTAGAATGGCATGACAAGTTGTGAGCTTAAGATGATTGAAAATGATGAGTGGGTGATTACTTGCACATGGTATTTTGACATTCAGCAAAGAGACGATTGAAAAAAAAAAAAAAACTGTGAGAAGTCAAATAGTTTCATTAAAGATCAAAGCATAAGCCAGAATGTGGCGCGGCGACGAAATGCCACGAGTACAATTACACAAGTGTGTTTTTGGCAGCCTCATCAAGGTTAAATCATTTAAGGAGCAGACAGAACTCAGAAGTGAAGAAATTGGCAGCGTTTCGAGTGGTTTGGAAGGAGTGTAAATTCCACTGTATTGTATAGTCATGTTAAACACCCCAAACTCGACAATTTAGACATGCTCTTTAATAGGCACACGTCTCCACCGTTTGAGTGCGTTTCAAGCGTGCACCAACCACAGGGCCTGGCAGACGTGGCTGTTGTTATTGGTTAGTGGATTATCTTTGTCGCTTTCCCTGGAGGAACTTCAGCGTCCCTTCTGATCTGCTCAGAACGTCCTCTACCTCCTCACGGCCTTCCTCTACAGGTCCCAGAAGGCCTTTGAGCCTTACAACACACCACTTACTGCACCATATATATCTTCAGCATTGATTTGAACGCGAGTCCGTCCATAATCTATTGCTTCATGCCGCTCAGATCTGCTTGTTACTGCGCAGGGGCGCGCTTCCACAACTTTCCTCCTGGCTTCCAATTGACCAAGTCTGCGGGCCTGGAGCCAGCAGGAGTATTGAACCCCCCCTCATTGGGTCCCCTGTGCATGGCTGGTGTCGTCTGATACTTGAGAAGGAGTAACAAGGCCTATATAAGGTTTAAATCTCATGTTCCTGTGACCTGCCAAAGCGTGTGGGGTGTGCCAGCTGGAAGGCTTTGCTCCAGAAGAGGAGGATAGGGGAGAAACCATAGGGATCAGGGAGGAGGGAGAGAAAGAGAGAGAGAGAGAGAGAGAGAGAGCATGAATGGGGCTCAGTCTTGTGGAATTGCCTTCAGCACCCCAGGCTTTCCGCTGTTAGACGAGACTCAGCTCCGTTACCTTTAAGTGCGAACGCTTTGGTTTTAATCGCCCTGCGGCCTCTTCCAGGCAGGCAGCTCACTTTAGCCTCTGTGGTTATCGATACCAGCGCTGCCTCTGTAGCTGGTAATGGAGTGGAGGAGAAGGAGGGGGGTCTAAAAAGATAATGTGTTTGATCGATCAGTATGAACAAATTTCATTTGTTAAATCAATAACAGTTTACAGTTGACAGAGCCAGATAAGTATATTTATTTCTTTCTTCTGATTGAAGCTTTCTCACACACACAGAGAGAGAGAGAGAGATGGAAGGTGATGGGGGCTTACCTGTGCGTGTGGAGCAGCATGCACCGAGACCCTTCTGGTCGGTTATTGCCAGCAATCTGTATATAAAACTAATATCAGCATGTAGAGAATGGCTGCCGGCTACACACACACACACATACGCACACACAACCAATCTGATATAGGTGGAGGGTTTTTTGTGCTCTTGGTTGAATTAGAATGTGAAAAATAGCAATTTCTCGCCCATGGAGTATCTATTGCTCTGTATTTTGTGTTTTATGGGGGAAATGATTGGATTGTGGTTGTGTGGGGCAAAGATTTGTAATACTTCCCTGTATGACGTAGCAGAGAAATATTGCAAAAGAGTGAAGCAGAATGATGAAAGGAGGAAAATGGGCTGGCAAGTGTGGGTTTGCTTGTTGTCATACATTTTCAAGACGAAAATGTGGAAAAACAGAAAAAAAAAAAAAAACGTAAAAAAGAGCTGACATACAGAACCAGTTCAATGGTCCTGACAGTGTGTTGTTTTACAAAGGCTACATGATTACATGTTTTTAAAACTCAAAGAGGAAAACCATTTCTTTTAGGTTGCTGAGGTTAACGTTAGGTTTAGGATTAGGCTGAGAAAATCTACATAAACAGTCGTATGCAAAACTTTGGGCACCCCTGGTCAAATGACCTGTTTCGTTGATTGAAGTGAAAATCAGAGAACACACTTCTGCACATTTTAATGTGCAATCACTGTTTATTTACTGAAGTTAACATGGGGAAAAAACATAAAATGTGACCCGTGCAAAAGCATATTTTTTTGTTTTACTTTATTCCAATAGGTTGAACTCCAGTAGATTAAATATATAGAAATTGTTCAATACAGTTTGCAGAAAAACGCTAAATAAATTTGTTCTCTGTAGAGGATGTGTTAATTTATTTTCAATCAACATAACGTTATTTGCCTGGGAGTGTTCAAGCTTTTTGCATACAGCTATATATATAATACATATTATTACATCTAATATATGCAACATGTTATTATTATTGCATATAGGTATATGTGCAATAATAATATAGATGTATCATTGCATATTTACATGCAAGGTTATGTGGGTGGAAAAGCCCCACAAGGGAAGATGCATAATTAAATAAAGTTATACAAAGAAAGTTATTAAAATATATGATTATGATGGATGTCCATGTAGCAGTACATTTTGTTTTGAGAGTTTTTTTTTCTTTAAAGTTAGACTTTAAAGAAAGAAGAAGGCCCGTTTTGGCATATTGCCCCCAACATATAATTTAGTCATGTGCAGTAATCATTAACACTTACACAATAGTTCTTAATGTTGCTATAATACAATAAACAACAACAACAACAACAACAATAATAATAATACTAAACAGACCTGGAGAAACAGACCTGGAGAAACACGTCCATGCCTTTACTTCTAGCAGGAATGATTACTGTAATGGTCTCCTAACCGGACTCCCAAAAAAGACAATCAGACAGCTTCACTTCTCACTAGGAGTGAAAGAAGGGAACACATCACCCCCGTTCTTAAATCCCTGCAAAGGCTACCAGTCTGTTACAGAATAGACTTTAAGATACTATCACTGCTCTATAAATCGTTCAATGGTGCAGGACCAGTGTATTTATTTAATATGTTGCAGCGATATGAGCCGAGCAGAACTCTCAGATCATTAGGAACTAGTCAGTTAGTTCTGCCGAAGGTGAAGACTAGACATGGAGAAGCAGTGTTTAGCTACTATGCTGCTCTTAAATAAAACCAGTTGACAGGCTCAAAACATTCCAATTTGAGCAGTTTTCAGCTCAGTTTGAAACAATGTTAGCATTTCTAGCCCTTTTCCTCTGTAACGACACGTTTTTTGTTTATCCTAATCTAGCGTTTTATTTTTAATTAGATTTTTTAACTATCTGAACTTAATGTGTATTTTCTCATATGTAAAGCACTTTGAATGACAGCAGTGTATGAACGGTGCTATATAAATAAACCTGCCTTGCCTTGCCTGAATAATAATAATGATAAAAAACTTCTTTTCCCTGATTGTTTTCCCTATATGATACACATGGGACATGTTATTACTATATATAGGTACTTATATATCTATAATATACATTGGACATATTATTTTTACAGGTAGGTTCTTACACAAATCTAATATAAATAGTAAATACCTATATGTGACAGGTCCCGTATTTACATATGTGTGTGTGGGGGGGCATATTATCACATATAGATACTTACATACATGTTAAAGCTCCATAAATATTGGACATATTTATGACCCCACATTCTGACATTGCCTAAAAACAAACCTGTGTGTGTGCGTGCATGAGAGAGGAATGCAGAGTTATATGCCCAACCTTTTTACCATGGTAGCTGGTGTTCATGTGTTTGTGAGGCCTGGGCTCAGATAGCCTGCAGTCATGAGAGCCCTTATGTCCTGACACACGCTGATCGCAGACCTGTGTACCTCCACAGACAGGGAAGGAAAGCTCGTCCACACAGATAAACATTTACAGAGGGAGGGAAAGCTCGGGGCAAACACGCATGGAAGAACCCTCTGTGACCCCCGCATGCAGACTGACGAACACGCTCAGAACCAGCCTCGGTTCGACACTGATGTTTAGTATTGATGAAGCCATTATCTGTGCTTGTTAGATACTGTAGTTTTTAGATTGTGTAAGACTGACAATAAAAGCATTTAGTGGGTCTTTATAACATACAGTTTTGCTCATTTCCACCTTTGAGCAGCGGATTTCCATCACAGTTTTGAAAATCTTGCATCCTTTTGAGTTTTCCTGACTGTAAAGCTGAGTCTGGTGTGTTAGAGGGTGAAAAACATTCAAATATGCAATGATTCAGATCTCCAGAGCTAAGACTAAACCTACTACATCGCACTGCATTGTAGAAAAACTTACCAACTTACATTTCTCTTTAGTGGTGGTGAAATAGAAGCCAGGGATCAGGTTATCTACAACACAAATATAGTCATTTTATGAGCTACTTAAAATGACCAGAGACCTACAAGTGCCTTCTGAGTTTTTTTTTTTTTAGGGTAGTGATGATAATGTTAAAACAGTGGCAAGGTTTTTTTTTCAAGTACTATATTGCCTTACAACACCCTGAATGTATCTTTCTACCATGGATGTGTTTAAAAAATATGTTTTAGGCCAAAACCTTATCTCAAAACTACTGTAAAACAGTGTTTTAGGCATTAGGCAACGCTTCATGTAAGAACTTTTGGGTAAATAATGACATGGGCACTAAATATTAAAGCTCCAGTCCAGATGTTTTGAGAATCTGTTATTTTATTGGCCATTCAAGTAGCTTCCAGTGTCACATTTCCATTTTTTCTATGGTATTTTGGCAGCAGAAGCAATGCAATTTTATTTGCTTGCTGTGAACTAAATTCCTAACAGTCATTATTCAGCCAGGACCTAATTTGTTTATGGCTAGCTTGTTACAGTAGTATATAGATTGAGTAGATTTATATTTATAATTGTCATTGACATTACTTTTGTTGCACATACAATTGAAAAGGAACACACAGAGGACAGGGGACACAGTAAATCTTGTATTTTACCCTTTCCATCTGCTTCCTTAGGCATAAAAGAATCAAGTCTTCTTGATGTTATACAGAGCTACAGTGGCGGGCGTTTGGGGGGGCTGCTGGGTGGGCAAGCGTCCCCTCCTCTTGTGCCGGTGCGTTTAGAGTTGGCCCAGGGTGTGCGCCGGGGTTGAGCTGCATATTGTTTTTGTTCATTTGAATGAGGGCAAATGTCAGATTTCCATGGCTCGGGGCTGCTTGCATGTTAGATGATCCAGTGCTTGGTGCCCGTGGTGGTGGGGTTGCGCCTGGTCCTTCCAGGTCAGTGTGAGCCGCGTGGCGCACTCAGGCCATAATTGACCTTTTGACAGAGCAGAGGGAGACAGCTCTACTCCCAGGGCTAGAATAATCACTCCCTATCTCCTGGTGCGGAAAACTCACCTCAAGTAATTACGATGTTTACATGTAGGGTTTCTTTCCTTTTTAATATATGTGAAAATGTTCATTTGATTAAACCAAGCTTTTAAATGCATCTTTGAGTTGCTTTTACAAATCAAATGTCAGTATATTTAAAGCAGCCTTTATTAATCCTCCTACGTCCAGCAGTGCATTTACAAGATGCCTCAAGATGCCTGTACTTAATTTGAGGCTGTCAAACAACTAAAATAACTCATTGTAATTAATCAAAGTATTGTGTGTATTTAATTGTGATTGTGTTTGTCTTATTTGCTCAAATTTGAGCCTAAAGAACAAAAAGATAAATGTATTTAGTTTTTTTTTTTCTATTTATATAATTCAATTACATTATTTTCATTATGTGAACGTTCAAAAAGTCAAGTCGAAGTTTATTTATTTACCTTTTTTACAACAGAAGTTGTCCCAAAGCAGCTTTACAGAAAATCTGGGTCCAAGCCCCCGAATGGTGATAGTGGCAATGAAAAACCCCCTAAGAGCAAGGGAAGAAACCATGAGAGGAACCAAGAAAAAGGGGAACCCATCCTCCTCTGGTCGTCATCAGATAGTAAATCAATACACAAGAGCAACATGAATAGAGAATAAGGTTTTACCATGAGAATAAAATATTAAAATACAGAAAAGGGGAAAAGCAGCTAAAGCAATGGCTTTTATTAAATAGTTCAGGTCTGTAGAGCAACAATATTATTAGGAGGGTCAGTTCATGCAGGGTAGGTTTGCACAGCGTTGTACTACAGGAAGCTCCATGGTGGTCAAACTGGTCCAGAAGGCGAGCGAGCAGTGGGCACCCGATCAAGGCACAGTTCACACAATCCTGAACATCAAAGTCATTTGATTTCCATAGTCTGAACTCCAGTTTTCACCACCGACACCCAATGAGAGCAACAGTGGCTGCATGTTCCAACTCTTTTGTGATTGTAGACCTTATGCTGTCATATAGCTACATTGGAGGAGGAGAAAGAGGAGGAGAAAATAAGAAAGATAAAAATGTGTTTGACATTGATTTAGTTAGCAGTTTCTACTTGGATGTATATGGTTTTCTCCAGCTTATCATATTGTTCCCTGTAATCTTACAGCACACAGTTACATCTACACTCAGTTTAATTCAAATAGTCTAAATAGGAAATGTGTTGGAATAGATGGTTCAAATACTCTTAATGTAGCATTTAAGAGTTAGACACAAGCATCAAACCCTAACATTTGTTAATGCCTAAGCCTGGATTTCTTCTACTGTCACAGCCAGGATCCTGATGTCACTTGTGTTCTCAGGATTTTCTTAGACAAGACAGTAGAGTAAGTAATTATTGGAAAAACCAAAAAGAAAAAGAACCGAAGAAGGTCTTTATTTGCTCTTTGTATAGTTTGAGTTTTTCCAGGCTATGGTCTTCTCTGTGGATCTTTTTTGGATGTGATAGCTGGACAGCAAAACAAGCAAGACAGGAAAAAAAATAAATTCCTTTGAACTTTGGTGTTGGCGAAGAACCAAATAAATGGATCCTCAATCAAATCAAGCCTCACCTCTCACTCAAATACCAGATAATCAAACTGAAGCTCTTATTTGGGACAAATTCTGAGAAAAAAAACACAAGTAACAGAAAAACATTATTCTTGGAACAGTTGAAGGCAAAAGAGGAAGAGGATGACGAGCTACAAGACGGATGGATACAGTCAGAGGAATCATAAGCCATTCAGAAGCCTAAAGACCCAAACAGAAGACAGGATACTGGGGGAACGCAATCCACTTGACGATACTTAAGAATAATAATAATAGTTGCAGTTGGGGCGCTGTTACAGAAGTGTGTACCTTCTTGATGTTAAAACCTTCCTATATACACCCAGTCATTCAGTTACTCATTCATACAGAGCAGGAACTGCTGAAGAAGAAGTCTAGGTGGGAGCATTTTGAGACTTTTCATACTGCAAATGTGGTCAAGTTTCACAAGATATGGACACTCTTAGACCAAAAAGCAAATATGACAACACAGACTGATGTTCTTTCCAGTCCCTGAACTTATATTTCTCTT
>JAILXH010091296.1:811-27543 GCA_023558415.1 Piaractus mesopotamicus | reverse complement strand
TTTTTTTTTTTTTTGTTGTTGTTGTTCCTTTTTTTCCGCAAACCCGCAGAGTTGCAGCACAGCACATAATAGATCAAATGCAATTGTATAATTTCAGAATGAGTGAGCAGAGGCAGGGGAAAAAAGGGCTCCAAGCGTCACTGCTGCTGTCTTGAAAGTGTTTACAAGAAACATGAAAAAAAGAGAGAGAGAGGCAACCCAGAAACGCCAAAGGCCTAGCTTTTGAGAATAGGGTATTACGTTATTAATTAAAGCGCAAGTCGGCTTTCCCCCTCTCTCTGCTTGTAGCCCATGGGTATACAATGTAGCACACTTGATTGAATCAGGTACCGGCAGGCTAGGCATTTTGTATTTTGCGCTTGAAGGGCTAAAGGGAATTTTAGCGTAGCTCTATTACTCGCCGCATGAGGGGGAAGGCTTTTCCAAGAGCTGTTGAAGGCTGTCACCAGCAGCAGCCGCCGCCACTGCACTGTTCAAAACTCTGTTTAATTCTGAGACGGAGATCAGATTTGCTCCACGGCTGAGTGCTCTGTTCTTGCTGCTCTTGAATATTGACTCACAGGGATCTTGGACTTACCGCAGTTGAGTTGCTGAGGAGAAGAGAGGGGAAATAATGCTTTTGGTAGCCACATTTGGAGACTTCAGAAGCTCAGGACCTGCTGGATGGTCCAGGCTTTCTTTCTACACTACTATAACTTTTGAATAGCTCAGCCAGTTTACACTGATTTCAGTGTAATTACTGAATAGTAAGCCTTGCGATGTAAAAAGTAATGTAATTTAAAGGGTTAAAAGACATTCTCTGTATTACAGTGGAGCAATAATGTAATGAGGTCTGGATAGAATGTCCTGGTCAATGTGTGTTGATTCACATAGGACACAGTATTGGGAGCTACTGGAATAATGTAATGCACAAATTCATTAGTTTCAAGTAACATTCATAGCAAGACAAAATCCATGCTATTCGAATGAAACAACCCTACTGACACTAGTAAATACCCTTAGAGTACAGGTCTACCCACAAAAAGAGCAGAACAGCACAAAATGGACATGAACGCAAATGTATGTCTAGCCTTTTTTATTAGAGCAGTTCCTCTCTTCAGAGGTGGTGCACATCTCTGTACCAGTGCTTCAGAGTAACACTGAGCACTGTAGTGCTATTTTATATCCCATCCCAAATGTGTTTAATCAAAATCAAAAATAAGAAAGATAAAAATGTGTTTGTCATTGATTTAGTTAGCAGTTTCTACTTGGATGTATATGATTTTTTTCAGCTTGTTCCCTGTAATCTTACAGCACACAGTTACATCTACACTCAGTTTAATTCAAATAGTCTAAATAGGAAATGTGTTGGAATAGATGGTTCAAATACTCTTAATGTAGCATTTAAGAGTTAGACACAAGCATCAAACCCTAACATTTGTTAATGCCTAAGCCTGGATTTCTTCTACTGTCACAGCCAGTCCCATCCCAAATGTGTTTAATCGAGCTTTAACACAGCAACTCACTGCAAAGGTGTTTATTAGCGCTTCATCCCTCCCAACGCACCCCAAAAAATGTATTGAACCTCCAACTTACCCAAAAGATGTTTAATGGACCTTCAGAACTCTTAACTTATTCCATAAGTGTTCAGTGGAACTTCCAAAAGGGTTCACCTTAGCTTCAACACTTCAGCCCATCACAAAGGTGCTCAATTTAGCTTCATCACTCCAAGTCATCCAGAAATATGACTTGGTGCTTCACCACTGAGATACATCCCATAGGTGTTCAATGGTGCTCCATCGCTCCAACTCATCATCGCTCCAACTTATCCCACATGGGTTCACCTTGGCGTCAACACTTCAACTCATCCCAAAAGTGCTCAGTTGAGCTTCATTACTCCAAGTCATTGAGAAGAACACTTAGTGCATCATCACTCTCACAGTGGCGCTCAATCAGTCCAACTCATCCCAAAGTGGTTCACCTTAGCTTCAGCACTCCCACTCATCCCAAAGGTATTTGGTGGAGCTTCTTCACTCCCCATCGTAACGATGTTTAAAGAATCTTGTTAACCTCAGCTTCAACACTTAAACTCACCCAAAAGTTTTCCAATGGGGCTTCATCACTCCAGCTCATCCCAGAGCTTCAGCACTCTAACTCATCCCAAAGGTGTTCAATGGAGTTTATGTATATAAGTGAGACCTTTTATGTGCCTTCTTTAAGCATTTTCTTCCCTATAGCCTCTTTTCCACTGCATGGTACTAGCTTGACTCACCTTTTTTGGCTTTCCACTAGGCAAATCTGGTATCTGATACCAGGTGCTATTTTTGGTACCACCTCCTTCGTGGTTCCAAACGAGCCGAGCCGATACTAAAAGCTGATGTAAAAGTGCTACAGACTGCTGATTGGTTGGAGAGAATTGCTAAACACATATGCTAATCCTCTTGCATTGCCTTTTTTGAGCAACCAGAACTGTCTAGTCGTCTGAATTCTGATGTAGTATTTCCCAAACTCTCCTGGATCAGCAGTTTTTGTCTTGCTGCCATCAACCTCTTCTGAAGAAAATTTGTCTTTTTCACATCACAGCGGTATATTTTGGTGTCACTATGATGACCAGCTCCACTGAGGGAGTACTCTGTCTGCAGGGGAAGACAAAGTAGCTGGTACCAAAAACGAGTTGAGTTGAGTCGAGCCATACCTTGCAGTGAGAAAGCAGCTTATGCTTCTTTCTATGGGGGTTATGTAGCTGTGTGCACACATTTTAACAATATATGTCAGACTCCACTAATTTGAAGGGTGTATGGACATTTTTGGCATGTTGTGCACCTGGTTGAAGAGTTACTTTAATGTACCCAGCTCTCCTGTTCAGTTGCTACTGAAGTTCAGTTGAATGACGTGTATCAGAAAGCTAAAATTCTGGGAGTCTGTTCTTTCACTTCTGGAACCTTTCTGGAGCCTTACGCTAACCTGCTGCATGTGGAAACTGTTTCATTTTCTATCCCCTCTCTTCTCTCCCCTTAACTCATTAATGCTCAGAGTTTATGTCATGGAAACGGACAGAAAAAAACCCTTATTCTCTCTTCTGCTGCTCATTATGGCTCTGTCCTAGTGAGCTGTGAATATGTACTGTTCTAATAAGCAGTGTGACAGAATGAAGGCACTTCTAATTGGTTTTAATGCAGAGGTAGTAGTGTGGCGTACAGGACAGAGGTGGCTGTAATGAGGCAGAGATGCACTGCCCACTCTGGACTCACCACAGTCTATAAGAGCACAGAGAGAGAGCTGCAGGTGGAGGTGGAGGAGGGATTTTATGAGGCTTTCTATCTATTTATATTCACTCTCTCTTTCTCCCTCACTCTCTTCCTTCTTTTTATTTCTTTTTCTCCCTCTCTCTTTATCATTCTCATTCATCTCTCCTTCTTTCTGTTTGTCATCCTGCCTCTCTTCTTCCACTCTATCTCCCACTCTTATCTCCCATCTCTCTCTGTTTCTCTCTTTCTGTTGTCTCCCCCTTCCTCTTTTTTCTCTCTCTATATCTCTCTCTCTGTTTCTCTCCTGCTCTCTTCTTCTCCCCATTTCTCTGTTCTCCCTTGCTCTCTTCCTACCGTGCTCTCTTCCACTCATTCTTTCTCTCTCTCTCTCTCTCTCTCATTTATGTCTCCAGAATTCTCTTTTTCTTCTTCTCCTCTTCTTCTTTCTTTCTTTCTTTCTGCTCTTTTTCCCTCTCATCTTCTCATCTAAATCTGTTACTGCCGCTCTAACTCTCTCTCCTTGTTTTCATCTCTTCCATTCTCTCTCTCTCTATATATATCTCCCTTTTTATTTCTTTCTATCTCTATCTCTCTCTCCTCCCTTTCCTCTTTCCCCTCTTTGATTCTGATTGACCCCCAGTCTGTCTCTGTTAGATGTAGTGTGGGTCAGAGCAGACAGGAGGCTGAAATATCACAGGCTGCCCTAGGCTCCTACATTTCTCTTTCTGCTGCAGGTTCTCTGAGCGTTTTCTCCCTCCTCACTCGTGCACTCCTCCACAGGGCTGCAGAGCCGCAATTTCTGCTGGCACACGCAGATCGCGGGGTTAATTAGGTCCTAATCCCGCCGAGATCTCCCTATATTAAACGGCACACTCTCTAATGGGATGTAATGAATTAAAATACGGTGCAGACAGGTGATATACGAGCTCAGACAAGACTGCAGAATGGAGGGTGAGTGAGTGAGTGAGTGAGTATTAATGGGTACTAGTGAGAGTGAGTGAGTGAGTGAGTGAGTGAGAGAGAATTAATGGGTGCGAGTGTGACTTAGTGAGTAAGTGGGAGTGAGTGAGTGATAGAATTAATGGGTGCGAGTGTGACTTGGTGAGTGAGTGAGTGAGTGAATGTGTGAGTCCTCTAAGTATCGCTTAGAATTAAACAGGCTGTTTTTTGTTACTGTGCCTTTAAGACTGATATATGTAAATGAACTCTGGTCTGATTGGCTGTGTTGTGCCTCACTCAAAAAGCAGTCTGTACTGAAACATTGCTTACAACTTTGGACTGAATGGACGGAGTTTAAACTGCTTTAGGCAGAATTGGTTGATATTCTGTGTATAAATGTATTGTTCAGTGCATTTAAAAAGACAGTTTTGACGAAGGTTCCCTATATGGATTGTAAGGACTGAGGAGTGAATTAAACATGAATTAAACACTTTAACAATGTTTACCTACTGCATGAAACTCATGAATTCAAAAAAGGGAGGAAAGTTTTCCATTACATGGGCCCTTTAATACAGAAGAGCGTATTTCTGTAACATACTTAAAGGAGTATTCCACTGATTTTTCAGAATTTCTGCATAGCTAAGGTGTAAACCGAATCATTCGGGTTGGTTTGATGAAAAATTCTTCGTTCTAGAGAAACTTTCTAGAGTCAGAACTGTCTACAGTGGGGGTGATAGGAACCAGACATGAGACATGTTTAGTGCTTTTACATTACACATATTCTGCCTGATGTCTGAAACATTGTTTTACAATGTTTCTGAGATTAGTTTTGAGCCTAACCTTTTTAATACATGGAGGGTCGAGAAGTGCATGCCAGGCATTATAAAGCAAATTATATCCCTAAGAAAAAGTCTGTTTATTTCATATTAAACACTGTTTTACAATGAATAATATTACCTAGAAAAACCCAAAAGACACATGTAGGTTCACTGGTCATTTTAGATATAAAATAAAATGGCCATATTTGTGTTGTCTTCACAGTGGTGGTAATAGGAACTGAGTCTGTATGTTTCTTTACAACAAACCATTTCACATCACACACCCTGAATGACTTCTTTTCTTGACTTTGCTTTTAATACTTTACATAAATTATGATGAAAGGTGGACTTTTCCTTTAACAAATAGTAATGCAGGAGCCCACCCACTTCAGCCCCTGTTGCAATATCAGCACTCATCAGCGCTTAGACTTTTCAGGTATTTAAACCACTTGTGGGCCAGAAGATTTCCAGTACGCTTTTAAAACATGCTAACATGGTTACTAACATGGCCAGCAATTAATGTAATCTAGGAGACCCCAGTTAGCCTTATGTAGCTGGTGTCTCTTTGCTTTCCTTCATTATTAAAATACTGTAGCAGAACCATTTATTTACAATAGATTGGAAAAGAAAACTGTCATTATTTAGATAAAACCTGCTTTTTATACCAAGATCAGTTCTTTGATCATAATGAAGCTTAATGCTGTAACATCCCCAAAGTATGAGCAAATATCTGTTTTATTACACAACCTGTACATGTTTCCTTATTCCTCTGTGGAGTGTGTGTTGGTGTGGATGGCATGGCCCGGGTCAGGCCTGGCAGGGAGGTGTGTTGGGTCGTGAGCTGCAGCAGGCTGGGTGGAGCTGGAGGCTGCGGTGGACTGATAACCAGGCGGCTGATTTTAAAGCCATCCTCAACAATAGCAGCGTGCCCTGCTGTGCCCCGCTGCACAACAATACCTGCTCTCACCGGAGGGCTGAACGCACACATTACAAACAAACAAACAAACAAACAGCTCCGAAAGGCCCTGTTGTCTTTCTGCGCTGGCAGCTCCGCTAACATCACATCTGCCAAAGGTGTTTCTGCTTTTCTTCAACTTATTCCTATTATTTAGATAGAATATGCTTAGAAAAATATTAGTCAAATGACTAGTTAGTGTGTCAGTCTGCGAGATAGAGAAGATTTAAGATACCTTTTACACAAGTGGAAATTAACATGGTTTCAAAGAAAGATAACATCAGTGATAAACGTGCACACTTAGACATTATACACAGAATGCATTTATGAATATTCCAAATCAGCTCAGTATTTAATCAAATATTAAGCAAATATTTGAAATGTAATCATAATAGGACATTCTCCATGATTGACAAGTAACCTAATGATGGTGCTTAAAAGGCAACAATCACTGTTGGGAAAGAGAACAGACAGGGAGAGGACTAATTAAATTTTAAACAGGTTGCTAAATAATATTAAATAATATGTAAACAAAGTTTTACTCACTTTTATTGTAAAAACATTGGATTATTATGGGTCCTTAAAACTGTTAGCCGATGGTATAGTAAATCTCCCACTGTCTCTTTTCCAGGTTTCCCTGAGTTTGACATATGCCTGAGAAAAATTCCAGTATTTTTGATACAGATAAAGTGTCCTGGGGGTTCAGATAAGTTAAATTATGAAAATTATGAAAATATAACACTTCATGGTTTTCCAAATGCACGAATAGCTGAATTGTTCTATAGCACTAACGAATAAAACCACCTTGTTTTTTGATGAAGCATGTGTTTATCACTCATAATAACTACAAGATCAAACTATTGTAATGGGTCACTGGCTTGCTGCCATGCTGTTTCTCCAGATTAGGTTCCAACTACTTCAGAATACAGCGGCCCGTGTGTTTACCAGGAAAAGAAAGTTTGAGCATATTACTCTGGTCTTATTCAGTTTACACTGGTTTACTGTTAAGTTCTGTATTGAATACAATGCCTTGCATATGACATTTAAAGCTCTTAATGGCCTAACGCTGGCATTTCTTACTGATCTGCTGAAGCATTATAGCCCATTCAGACCACTTCACCCAGCTGAGGTGGGCTTACTGTAAACCACTAGGATCTCTTACAGATCAGCTGATGGATTTTTTGTTGTACAGCTCATAAACTCTGGAATAGCATCCCAGAGAACATCAGGAATGCAGATTCAGTCAAATTAAATGCAGATTAAAAATATATTTCTTTGGCTGATTTTTTTCTAGTTTGTAATTTTTTTCCTATTTACTGCATAGTGCTATTATTATTATTATTATTATTATTATTATTATTCTACTAGATTAAACTACTGTATTGTGTTCCTGGCTTGGAACTCTGCCCTCTGCTCTGCCCTGCATTATTTAGCTCCATCATATAGTTCAATTTGCAGTATTCAGTGTACAGCTTTTGTTGTGCTTCGTTGTGCTTTTGGTTTCTCTCCATGTTCTTCTGTTTGTTTCATTAGTTTGCCTGGATTCCCCAGCTTTTTTGTGTCCACCTGCCCTTTAACCCATACAGTTAACATGATGTACAGCTGCATGCCTGTTTTGCCTTCCACTGCATTACAGAATCCAGCTGGTAGCATGTAAAATCAAACATGTGGGAAGACACAACAATCAGGTGTGGATCACCACTTACGCTAAGTCCTGTATTAAATGTATGAAAATCCGTGTTTTGTTTTGTTTTTTTTAACAACAAAATAATTAATTTTTCCGAGGATGGAGGATGTTTACAAATACTCGACTTAAAATATGGATATTTGATCAGCAGAAATGGCTGTATATATATCAGGGGATATATTATTATGTAGTCTGTATTAATATCATTGTCTGCTCTAAAGGGTTTTCATTGCAGATCAAATACAGTCTGGAAAGAGATGATCACTGAATCCTTTGAAAAGTGTATCCACTTGTTTGTAATCCTCCCTCTCCCATTCCTTCCTCATTGTTTCCTCTCTCTCTCTTTCTCTGTCTCTCTTTCTCTCCGAGATGCCCATAGCTCAGAGCAATATCGGAGCATGAGTGGACCTGATATAGATGGCCTGTGGTGTGTGGCCAGGGTCTGGCTGTAAAAAGGCCGGCGTCAGAGTGCGTCTCTGCTGTCCGTCCGCTGCCTGTCGCTGGGGGTCTGCGGCCCTTTCCCCACCAAATGCCCTCATTTCCACTGGCAGCACAGGGTCCCGGGCTAAATGGCATTTTTACAGCATGCCTCTCTGGAGTGTTGACAGGTCCATATGCTAATGTTAATGAATACAGCACGTCTAGTGTCCCGTCCACCCCAGTTCTTTACACTGATTTTTTTTTTATTTGCTTTTGCTGCTGCTGTAAGTGCATGATACCAAATTTAGCTCCCGAATCAGATACAGGGTTTCCGATTGTTAAGCTGAGTTATTTTTCCTCAAGGACTTAATTAGGTTCTTTAATTTGTGCCTTGTATTAAAATATTTCTGCCCAGATAGTTGCTGTTGAAATACATGGTTATATTAGTAATTCATGGATTTAATCATAATGTGGAGTTGGGCTTCCTTTTGTTTTTATTGCAGATTGTGTTCAATGCTAGTATATATTCAGAACAATCTGTAGTACACTGTTAGAAATAAAGGTGCTGTGCAGGTACAGTTTTTGTTAATCAAGGTACAAACAATGTAAATGTACCTCTAAGGTACAACAGTGTTTTTAAGGTCCAGTGGTTTTTCCAGGTAAAGGTCCAAGTTTTTCCAGGTAAAAACTTTTTTTTGCTTATTAACTTGGGTTACAGTGGGGACTTTTCTGGATTCCAATCAAAAGTTTTGTAGAAGGTTTAAATAGATTTCTGTAAATTGATTTTTGTGGACCCTTTTAGGCCTCTGTTCAGTTGTTATATATCAGCTTTCATCTTTCCTGAGGCACCTTTCCCTTGCAGAAATATACTATTATTAAACTAAGCATTGTCTTTCTGGGCACATTTCTGCTCTTGGGCTTCCTGCGATTCATCCTTTGTTTGCAAACGATTTGATTTTAACAGATCAGAAGTGCTAAATGTTTCTTCAAAGCAGAAATGTTAGTATCATTGTTCAGTGAATGCCCCAGTATTTTACCACAGCAGTAATTTTGATTTCTTTACTTCTGCTTCTAAAAGAACACAAAACCTGTTGACTTGAAAGCTGTTCTTGTGATGTTTTATCCAACTTCTGAACAACAGAACAACAGCAATAAACAGCAATTATGGTTACATTTTCTTTGCCTCTGAGGCATTTCATTGACTAAAATGCACTTAAATGAATACATATATGTAGTTATAATTCATAACTGGGAAAAAAAATATGGGACACCTTTTCTTTACATTTTTTTTCTAGCCACCTGGCTAGTGCCCCCCAGGTTATTTAATTTGAGACCCCTCTTTACATATGTAAATAAAATCTGTTTGATGTCAGTTGAGGGTCTAGTTGATTATTTCCATGATGGCTTAACTGGCAAACCTGTTTTAATGTAAGAAAAAATGGATGGATATTGTTTCTTTTATATTCAATTGACTTTAGGTTTCCCCTTCCTTCGATTTATCTTCTAAATAATAATAATAATAATAATGATAATAATGATCTGGTCTCGCTCTTGACACTCCTGTTCTTGGTCTTGACTACAAGAAAGTCTTGGTCTGGACTCAGACTCTACGTGTCCAGGTGTTCAAACTACATAAATTTACAGCTTAATTTACAAATGGCTAAGACTGCATTCATTAGAGTGTCCTTCAAAGATGTGTTTAAAGTCATTGCATAGACCAGGGGTCACCAACCCAAAAAGAAGAGCCATTTTGTCTTTTCAACGAAAAAAAAAACCCACCTTGGAAGCCACAACATTTAATGTCAATTTTACCATCTTGGCTCTAAATATGTCTCAGTATGTGCTGATGTGCTAGTATAGGCTAAAAAATATTATATTAAAAAAAACAAAGACTTACTTTGCTCTGCTTTAAGCTTTAGCTCATCAATAGCTGCTTTTCTCACATCTCCAGTTTTCCACAAAAGTAGAATAGTTTCTTGTAAAATGTCTCTTAGTGTTTGATTTTTTATGAGGTTGAAGTCAGCTTCTCATTCGCCAGCTTCTTGTTCAAATTTTTCCATTCCACCTTAAAAGGTGCCTGAGGTACCAGAATGTAACTGCTGCACCATTTAAGATGGAACGGTAAAATTTAAACAAGAAGCTGGCGAATGAGAAGCTGACTTCAGCTTCGCGACTTTTTTGTGTTTGACAGCTTCTCGATGCAGATTAAACGTATGAGGAAAAGTTCATTTGTCTCCAAATTATCAATGTTCGTCTTAAATTTCTCTCTTTGACATTTCATTATCTACTAGCTAAGCGAGATTGTTGTCTGTGTTGCTGTGTGACCAGCAGTCTGTATGCCAACCTTCAGGGTTAAAAGGTTGAATGGTTGAATTAGCAGTTATAGGCTATGATAACTCCAGCATTTAAGACCATTTATAGTTAAAACTGTGTTAGAACAACCATTTTAGCTTTATTTTACTGTCTAATTCTAATTCTGCTGTTGAGCCGCAGCAGGGCAGTAAAAGAGCCGCATGCAGAGCTGCATGTTGCCGACCCCTGGCATAGATGTTTATAGATGATGCAATTCAGCAGCTTCCCATTGTCCTTAATTGTGAGTTTGTTTTGGGGCAATGAGTTTGCTGTTCTTTTCATGTTCACTGAAACCTGTTAAAAATGTTGTCCATGGTAATTGACCGTACACTACAGGTACAGCAGATAGAGATTAGTTTGAAAAGTGTTGCAATACTCCTTCAAGATGAATAATGAATGTGTCCATTATTTTTCCTATTTGAGATTTTCTCAAAACTACTCTTTTTCCATTTGTTGTTAATATTGTTAAATTTACTTATTTGCCTGCATTGTGACTATATGACTTCAGCATCCACTGCCTTCATATTCACTGTTGGCTAAAATGCATACTTACGTATGAAATATTTGCATGTGTGTGCTTGGCCAAGCATATGCTCATGCCTGATGGTGCCTTTAGTGTAGATGTTACCATCACCAGTAACCTGCTCTCTTTCTCTCTCTGCTGCATGCTGGGGGCTCTCTGTAGCCTGGCCTATGGACAGAGTGGTAGGGCTACTGGGACGGGGCCCAAACGAAGCCTGTGTGTGTAGGTGCGTACGTGCTCCCAGTCCCAAACAGGCCGGCTGCAGTGGACTGTAAATGCCATGCTGTGCTGGTGGCATGAGTGTGAGTTATCCATGCCTGATGAACACACACAGCTTACATGAGGACACATAACAGATCACACATGGTAAAGGCCGAAATAACACGCTCTGTGTTTCTTTTTCGGGATGGCTTTAGGATAATGTGCAGCATGATTAATCTAAATACACAGTGATGTGGTAAACACTGACATTCCTCAGACGCATTTTACATTTACATAAGAGAGTGGTTGACTGAATTTGCAGACAATTGTTAGTGTTTCTTCTCCTTTCACACATTGTCAATGCGATCACGTTTGGACATTTAGAAAAGTAAATACTGAGACATTATAACAAGAGGTATACAGCTGAAAGGAACAGGGTTTGTGGTTGCAAAGTGATCACAACAAATAAAAACAGACCACAGGCCAAACCCTGACTAACAGATTTCTTACTAGAGCTTTGATTAGACCTGAAATTTAGGTCCAGGAAAAAACATTCTGTGTGTGACTTGACCCACAGCACTAAGTGCGGAATCTAAACACAACTGTAGACCAGCAAAATGCTGTTTGATGCCAATGGTAGCTTGACGGAATTTTGTCTGTACCCAACTGTAGTCTGACAAAATCTGACTATAGCCCAGTAAAGTTATATCCAAATCCAACTGTATCATGACAAAATTTGGCCCCAACCCTACTGTAAAAAATTTAGCCCAGCAGAATTTTTCCCAACCCACAACCCACGATTTACCCTGACACAAGTGTGTCTGAATCCAACTGTAGCCCGACAAAATTCTGTCTGAACCAATTCATAGCCTGACAAAATTGTTTGAACCCAACTGTAGCATGAGATAATTTCTCTAAATCAAAATTCTGTCTAAACCTGACTCTATCCTGACAAAGTTCTGTCTGAGCCCAGCTGTGTCCTAACAAAATTCTGTCCCAGCCTGAATGTAGCCCAGCAAAATTTAGTCTGAACCTGATTGTAACCTGACAAAATCGACTGTTGTCCAGCAACTTTCTGTCTGAACCCAACTGGAACTTGATAAAACTGTTAGAACCTGACTGCTGCTTGACAAAATTGTCTGAATTTGACTGTAGCCCAACAAACTTCTGTGCAAATCTGATTGCAGACCAACAAAATTCTGTCTGAACCTGACTAAATGATGTCCGGGTATGACCAAACCCTAATGTAAATAGTTATTTCCATTAAAATTCAATCTTCTGACAATTTCACATGAAGTGTTTCCTGGCATGTGTTAGTATGTTTTCTTGTAAAAGTCAACAATTTTAGTGGGTCACCTATGTATAATGTTCCAAACTTAGAGTGAGTCAGCAGCAATGCTGTAGAGAGGTATGAATGATCAGTGTCACTTTTGAGCCACCACCAACGTTCACAACCTTCCCAGTATCACACGTAATGACGTTCTGGCCTCTCCTCTATCCAAACCCAACTGTAGTCTGACAAAATATACCAGAACCCAACTGTATCCTGACAAAATTCAGTTCAGACTCCACTGTAAAAAAAAAAACTGTGTGAACCAGACTGGCAAAATTCTTTCCCAACCAAATTGTATCCCAACAGAAGCGCGTCTGAATCCAACTGTAGCCTGACAAAATTCTTTCTGAACCAGCACATAGTTCACAAAATTCTGTTTGAAACCAACTGTAGAATGACATAATTCTTTCTGAACCAGTCTGCAGCCCAGCAGAATTCTGTCTAAGCCTGACTGTATCCTGAAAAAAATCTCTCTCAACCTGACTGTAGCCCAACAAAGCTTTGTCCTAGCCCAATTGTATCCTAACCAAATTCTGTCCAAACCCAACTCTGTCCCATCAAAAATCTGTCCTAGCTTGACTGTAGGCCAACACTGTTTGAATCTGACTGTAGACTGACGAAATTCTGTCTGAACCTGATTGTAGCTGACAAAATCCTATCTGAACTGGACAGTAGCCCAACAAAATTCTGCCTGAACCTGACTGTAGCCCAACAAAATTTTCTGAATTTGACTGTAGCTGCTAAAATTCTGTCAGAACTCAGCTGTCTCCCAACAAAATTCTGTCCTAGCCTGACTGTTGGTCAACACTGTCTGAAGCCAACTGTAGCCCAACAAAATTTTGTCTGAATCCAACTGTATCGCAGAACAACTGCCATAACCCAATTGTAGCCTGAAAACATCTGAACTTGACTGTTGCTTGTCAAAATTCTCTCTGAACCGAACTGTAACCCAACAAAGTTCTGTCTGTACTTGACTGTAGCTTCACAGAATTCTTTCCCAGTTGTATTTCAATTAAATTCTGTTCCAGCCCAATTGTATCCTCACAAAATTCTGTCTGAACTTACTGTAACCCAACAAATCTATCCCAACCTGACTGTAGTCAATCGAAAAATATTTCATAAATGATCTTCTAATATGACCAAACCCTAACATGAGTTGTCTTTTCCACTGGAATTCCATCGTCTGATGATTTCATGTGAAGTGTTCCCTTGTATGTGTTGGAATGTCTTGTTTTCAAAGTCAAAAATTGACTGTTTTAAAGGGCCAGCTGTGTACACACTCTGCACGTTCCCGACTTAGAGTGAGTCAGCAGCACTGCTGCAGAGAGATATGAATTATCAGTGTCACCTTTGAGCTGCCAGCGACATCCACAGCCTTCCCAGTATCACACGTAATGACATTCAGGCCTGTCCTTGATCACATTTACGATAGCATATTTGATACAGTTGTAAAGCAAGCAAAGAATAAACCCACCTAAGAGAATATGCCACCTTTTTTCTCCTCCCACTTTAAACATGTCTATTTTTCCTCTGTAAATCACGTCAGTCCACTGCAAATGTAACTGCTGTGATCTGAAAGAGGAGAGAGGTGAAAAAAGAGAAAAGCATGTGTGTGTGTGAGTGAGTGAAAAAGAGAGAATAAAAAGGAGAGGGGAAGGTAAAGATTATCTTTGCGGCTCTCTGGTCGGCTCCTGTGCGGTACGTGGAGTGACAGCTCTTTCAGTTGACTGACAGGTGTCCTTTGAAATGCCGGTGAGGCGGCGTCTGTTCTGACTGTTGAAATGCATATTTTTTTTTTTCCTGCTCTTATCATAACGGCATGGATGGCTCCGATAGGTGCCGTTAACATTGCAAATGGCTGTGGAATTATTCATTGTCAAGCCAGGGCTGGGGAGGAGAAAAGGATGGGGTGAAGTTTGATTATTCTCCTCACACAATAGCCGAGGCGCTTAATGATTTCTCTCCGGCTTGGCAGCGACGGCATGCCGACTTCAGGCGCCTAGCGCGCCAGCGCGGGTGACACGGGTCTGGCCAAGTGTTAGAGCAAGATCATAACGTCCGGGCCCCCATTTTAATTTCTAATACATTAATCTTCTCACCGCAGATCCATCCATGAATATTCCTGCCTGCTTCCTTGTTTGTCAGAGAGGCTGTCTCTCTTTCATCCTTTGAGGTGCTTTCATTCTCTGTGAAAGGTGCCTAAATGGGCCCGATCAGTCAACGACAACGCTAGCACAATGGTGCTGGCTAACGCGCTCCTCTCTTCCTTTCAGGCTGCTGATAGACAACTCTGACACCTGGTCCCCGGGGGGACGTTGAGGAGCGCAGTCAGCTTCTCCTCCACTGCTCGAGAGACTTCCTTTACTTTATCGCCTCCATAAAGGATTGTCATAGGTGAGCGTATCAGCGCTTCTGAGAGAGCTAGCCTTTCTGACCTGCAGCCTGAACGGCCACTGCACCCGCGCCTGCATAAGTAATAGCTTTTTGCAGGGGGCTTGGATTCTGCTGTATGACCATGTCCTTGTTCTCGCGGCTGTGTTTTTTTTAATGAAACATCTTTTGTTCTCTGCCATTAATTAGCATTGTCTTAAGTTCATTAGAGTGGCGTTTCTAATGAGCCGAGGTGGACCTTCTACAAGGGCGTCAGCTTTGTGCTGGATGACCTGACAATGCTGTCCATGTTTTCCAGGCCAAAGTTTAATGCCATCCACACAGAGAGAGAAAGCAGTGCAGTCACTCACGTTCAATTCTGTCTTCTTTCGTCATTTTTCTTTATATTGGTTAGAAGTATAAGAAGTTATTCATCTTCATCTCAGTCTTTGAAACATGATGTTAAAGACTGTTACATTCTTAACAATAAAGGTGCCAAACTGAAACAAACAGGGTTCTTTGGAGCAATATCATAGAAGAACCACTTTTGGTTTGCCAAGACTGAAGGCTCTGTAGTGAGCCTTCCCATATAACAATATAATATAATAAAGATTCTACAACAGTTATTAGAGCTTCGTAGCTAACATCGCTAAATACTAAAAGTCAATAATCACCTAAATCTATTCTGTAAATAGATCCCCAGAATGTCCGCTCAGGTCTTCATTAAGGTCACTTAGACTTGTACATGTGATCTGATGCACAGTATGACTTACCGTTAACTCTTAACAAAACTTCACGGTGTAGATAAAAACAGGAAAAAAAAGAAAAAAAAACAGTAGAAAATTTGTCCTTTTTTGTTTGTTTTGTGCATTTTTATTGTTGACGGTCACATTGTGCTCTAAACCAGGGTTTCTCAACCTGTGGGCCATGAAGCACCCTTTAGCGGTCTGCGGGCCTGTACTCCGAAGGAGGCAGTAATTCGTAGTGGACCTGGTAATGTCACTATAAGTTATAAAAACATAACTGTAAAAATGATTATAGTAATAATTAAAAATCTAAGAATTAAACATTTTCAAATTATAACCAATATAAATATTGGACGTACTAGATAATAGAGACATACAAATGAAAATGTCGCAGTTGCGGGCTACTTAAAAGTCATCAGTCTGAGACAACACAGCCGCGGGCACGTGATTTAGACAGCTAGCCAGAGATGGAGTTTCTTAGGGCGCTTTGTTTAGCGAGGACTAAAGGGACATCTCAAGACTAAACAATTACTCTCGTGGCAAAGCCAGTGCAGACCTACTGACAACTAGAATGGCGGATCTGATCATTTTATCAGGTCCTTATTCTCAGGTTTTCAGTTCCAGCATCTAAGAAAAGAAAAATAAAGTTGTATTTAAAAAAGTTCATTTTAGTTTTCCTGCGGGGCACGATACTTTTCCTCTGTAAATCCTTGGGGTAGAGAAGGTTGAGAACCCCTGCTCTTAACCATATTCTCCACTACCTTTATGAAGACCTGGATGTGATTGAGAGAAGTTTATTTACAGAAAAGATTTGGGTGACTATCGATTTGTATTGTTCTAGCAGTGTTAGCCTTATAGCTTCCTAGAACCATAGATGCAGGACAAGAACTATTAAGGAATCTTTTTAAGAGTGTTGCCTGGTTGTGAACACATGGTCTCAGAGAATGAGTTGTATGTTATGCAGCAGAGTAGGTTCCTCTTTCTGTTCCATGGTCATTTTGGGACATTTGCCATTGTGCTTGATCTAAATCTCTCTCTCTCTCCCTCTCTTTCTCTCGCTCTCTTTCTCTCCCCTCTTTTTTATCTGTTCTTAAATGACACCTCAGCAGCCTCCATATGCTGCCTGTGTCTCGTGTGGGACCATAACTCAGGCTGGAGAGAGCGCCTTTATAGGGGTCTTAAACGTGCCATTGCACGTACGGATATTACAAGTGTCAAAAAGCAGCCCTACGTAGATCTGATGACACTCATAATTATGATATCTGATTTGGGCTTGCGTGCGGAGCTCGCGTTGGGCCATGTTGAGAGGAGGGGAGCGATATTTTAATGCAGCAGAGACAGACTTCTCCCCGAAGGTACATCCAACACGACACCAGCTGCTGCCTGATTGGGATTTATCCTTCCTGTTTTCGATTAATATGGAGATGAATACAGGTGTTCTGTGTCGTAAAATTAGTTTAGCTCGTGCAAATTGCAATTAGGGGCTTGCTAGGGAAGAGGAGGGAGGGGAGCGTCTGTGTGGGGTTTTTCGTATGGAAAAGGGGGAAATGAAAGGGGAAGGAGTGGAGGAAAAACAGGGGAAGGAGAGGAGGAAAAATGGCAGGATTTGAGAAAAGGAGTGGGGGGAGGGATGGTGCACCGTCGTGACCGTCTGGTCCCTGAGAGGCGCTTGGCATGGGCACCTGTTTGTTACGGTGAGGAGGCAGGCTGGCATGAGTGGTGCCACGCTAGTCGGGCACAGAGAAAAAGCACAACAAATACGCTTTGAAAAGCAGCCGCCTCTTCAATGAGGAGGACTTCAAGGGCTTCAAGTATCAGGAAGTCATCCAAAAGGACCCTTTCCTCTTCAGGGAGTGTGTGTGTGTATGTGTGTGTGTGTGTGTGTGTGGGTGGGTGGATGTATGCATGTCTGGGTATGCTTGCCTTCATGAGTTTGTATGAATGCTTTTCTCCATGCATTTGTCTGAATATGCAGAAATGAAGGGTTCTATGATTTTGCATTTAGTTCTTTGTGGGAACCACATGTCTTCCAAACGATGTAAAGAAATAAAGTTTTGACATTGCGGGGACGTTGAGCTGGTCCCCGTGGTGATGTTCTTCTTTTCAATTTTTTTTTTTACCCACTGATTTGCCCGGAGCTCACAAACCCAATGTTCTCCAGCAAACACTAACATTCTGATGTTGTCAGTCAGTTTTAAACTATGAATGGGGCAGAACATTCTAGAACAGTGTGATTGGAGCAGAGCATTTTAGAACAGTCTAGAACAGGGGTGTCCAGTCTTACCTGTAAAGGATCAGTGTGGTGGCAGGTTTTTAATCAATTGTCTGAAGTCTCAGATCAACTGATTAATCATGAGGTCATGAGGAATCAAGCAATGTTTGATGTGTGGACTGAAAACCTGCAGCCACAGACTGGACACCCCTGTTCTAGACTGTTGTGAATGGGAAGAACATTCTAGAATGGTGTGAATGGGGAAGAACATTCTAGAACCGTGTTAATGGGGAAAAATATTCTAGAACGGTGTGAATGGGGGAGAACATTGAAGAACATTGTGAATGGGGGAAAATATTCTGGAACGATGTGAATGGAGAAGACCATTCTAGAACATTGTGAAAGGGGAAAAAACATTCTAGAATGGTGTGAATGTGGGAGAACATTGTAGAACACTGTGAATGGGGAAAAACATTCTAGAACAGTGTAAATGGGGGAGAACAGTATAGAAAGGTGATGGTGGAGAAGACCATTCTAGAACATTGTGAATAGGGAGAGAACAGTCTACAACAGTGTGGATGCAGAGAGAATTCTAGAACAGCGTGAATCAACATTCTAGACACTGGCACCAATCACACACAGGTATGGTACATCAGCTTTTTGTGTTTGTTGGAAAACACTGGCTTGGAGAACCCAGGCTGAGCTCTTCATAAGGTTGCTTCTACACTTTTATAAATAAAGATGACATAGAGGAAGCACTGTTGGAGTGTGTAGAACCTTTTTAAAGCTTAATATACACAAAATAAAGTTCCAACCAATGTACAGTTTTATACCAATTAAAGTTTTTTTTCCTAGAACTGTACATCCAAGAAGCATTTAGCACACAGGCCGCCTCAAACTAAGACGCATACTCACACTGTCTTTTCCTCAGAAAGAAGGATGCGAGCCTCACGTACCCTCATGTTCTTGACGACAGTCTTAGGAACGGAACCAGACATAAAATACCCTCTTTAATTGAAAAGATCTTCAAATTCTTGGACAAATCTGGATCTTACACAATCTTTCATACCCACAGATACACACAGAAACCAGGAGCTCACGCATCGTCTTGTCGCTTCTCTCAGGCCAACCTTCTCACATATCACCCTTCCCTATCTTGATTTACCTCGCCTCATGTGCTGTCACAGTAATTATGAGTTTGCTCCGGCCCTGCCTATCATCTCGAAACATGTTTTTATCCCATTTGACTTTGGAGAGAGGGTGAGATTCCACCAGCCTTGGTAAATAAGGATTTGATTGGTGTCAAAGGCTAGATTTTAACAATAGCTCTAAAATGTTAGGCTATTTAGCTCACAATCGAAGAGGCGAAGCAAAAAGGTGAATTTGATTAATAGGTTTAAAATCACGTAAGGTTTTTCATCATTTCAGCAGTAGTTCTCTTCAGAGAAAACACCAAAAGCAAGGTTAATAAGTTACTTTTTTCTTTTATGACTTTTTTCCTCCTCTTCTGAACAAAAGTGCTGTCCTCTTCAAGCAGTTAGTACAATATAGAGACATGTTGCACATTCCCCTGTTAGCTGCCAGGCCCTCTTAGTGCCACAGTTTCCCTGCAAAGATTTATGGGAGCTGTCTGTTTGAGCACTAAACTAATGTGATCTCCATTCATAGGAAGCACATCTACCTCCACTTACTCCTAGCCTGGGCAGCTCCTGCTATAGGCAGTAATGGAGACACTGTGGTATTAAGGCTAGACATTAATTCACTGTGTCAAGCTGTCCCTGTGGAATATTTATGATGCTAAATACATTTAATTAGCCGCCCTCGCCGGTGGAGGGAAAGTGCGTCGTCAGTGAAAGGGGTCCTTCTGTTAGCTTTTGTAGCCCGCCTAATTCGTTTAGCATGGCGTCAGAGGTATTCGAATAGAAGGTTTGGGAAATTCACAGCCGTCAACGTTTTGGTTGGAAGTATTAAATCATGTTGTGCTGCAGCCTCAAACAATCTACAAAATAATGTGAGTTTTTCTTGGAAGGGACAGAGGGAGTGAGGGGAGAGGAAAACAAGGGAGAGTATGTTTGAGGCCTACTTTCTCTCTGAGAGGGCTTTCACATGTGTGTGTGTGTACAAGTAATTCAGATCCCATCAGAGAAGTCTGAATAGTCATGCACACAGAGGGTGATACATGCTAGTTTTATCAGCTTTTTTCTAGAGTATTGTTTTTCCTCCTTGCAAGCCCATAGATAGAAGATAAAAAAATCATGTGTTTTTCTTGTTCCCTGCTTCTAGAAGCAGCATGTCAATATATTTACTTAGTATGTCAAAATAATGATATTTTCTGAAAATAATGACTTGTGTCTTGAAATATTTATTTATTTTCCTAACATATTGACTTAGTATCTCAAAAGAATGACTCATTTTTTCAAAACATGAACTTTATATCTCAAATAATTACTTATTTTCTTAACATTTTGTTTTGGTATCTCAAAACAATGGCATTTTCTCAAAAATATTGACTTGGTATATCAAAATAATGGCTTGTTTTCTTAAAAAAAATTGACTTAGCGTCTTATAATTACTTTTTTTCTCAAAATTTTAAGCTTTTCTTTAAAAGTTTCATATGCTTTGTTACTAGAAAACTATAATACAGGTCATTTCTGTAGTCCGTGCTTACAACGAGTAAAATTTACACTTCTAAGAGCGTGTTTGGGTACTTTATTGAAAGCTCTCTTGCACAATGCTTTAATCAACAGCTCCTGTCAAATGCTTACAATATTCCAATATTGTGTGAAATTCTCCTATTCAGTGAAATCACAAGATAAACTGTCCTCAGTATAATGGACCCACTGCCCAATCCCTGCCTAAACGTCCATCACAGAGGTGTGAGTGAAGTGTGAATTTAAGGCGTCCTCCCTCCTGGCAGAGCGGGACGTCATGTGTGTCTCCGATAAACAAAACACACATAAAAGCTAAAATAAAGACATCTTTCTATCTGCCGGCCGGTGACATCTGACAGAGGTTTTGGGAGATGGCCAGTGGAGCGGCTATCTCTCCACTGAGCATGCAGACCCACGCTGTTACAGCACTATGAATGATGCAAAATAGCCGATAACATCTGGGTCAGGCTGACTGACATTACACTGAAACCTAATGTAGCTAAAGGTGTGTGTCTGCATTCGTGTGTGGGTGTGTATGTGAGAGTGTGTGTGTGTGCGGGCAGCGGCGGCAGCAGCTGACTGACACACAGATTAAGCACTGTGACAGGCCACACAATAAAGCCGTCAGAAGCGGTGACACGGCGGACGGAGGGAGAGAGGGATGAATTGTCACTCTGTCACAGGCGATGCGTCTCCTCATCCCTGATGGCCTTCGCCACACCGTGGGAAAAAAGCAGCACCGATGCTTCCCTGCTCCAAACACAAACACGCAAACACTCAGTGCTAGCACTCTTTGTTTTTAGATGGGTTTTGCTGCTGGGAGATTTTTGGACATCCGTGAAGCAGACTGACCCGCTGTGTGACACCTTTGACAGGACTCTAAACTGGACGTCAACATGTGGCGCTTTAACAAACCAGACAGTGCGGTCTGCGACTGGCTACACAACTGTCCGATTCCAGTCCACTCGGTGTCCAGCACAGTTTGGTTTTTGGTTGGATTTTAACCCTCAAAAGTTATAGTCAAAAAAAAGTTATAATCAAATAGTTGCAGTATTCCAATATTGTGTGAAATTCTGCTGTTCAGTGACATCACAAGATAAATTGCTATACTATTCAAATGTAATTGCATCATTAAATTCTTAACACAGATATGTAGTAAATTACCTTTGCATTAAATTTCCATTCTGCATCTTTTTCAGTCTGCACTTCTAACTTTCGCAGGTCACAATGCTACAGGAACACAAAAACATGCACTAAATCATGTTTTACATGAACCTTTTTCCACATTTTAGGTTGTATCATGCACAATACACAATAGTCAAGTATCTGGAAATTCTTATTTTTTTCTTCTTTTGGAAATTTGTCTCTGGCTTCCAATTGGCTCCAAGTATTTGCTCTTCTATGTATGGACTAAAAGTGGTATGGACTAAAAGTTTAGCAGTTTTAACAAAGTATCTGCTTCTTTCTGTGAGCTACAAATGCCAAACAATTAATATTAATATTGAATTATGACACATTTTATTATTGCTGGCAATAAATGCAAATTTTATGAGTTGATGAGGCCTGATATTTTGATGTAAGCTAGAATATTAAGCGTTAGACTGTTCTAGACCTGCTGCTTTGGTTTTCTGTTTTCATACACGTTGGACTTGTGCAGTTGGGTCCCATTGAGTTCAGAGAAATTTTTAAACTCTTGCTCAAGCACACTTACATGCTTAAAAATAAAGGTGCCATTTCCACCAAACTCTGCTGGAGTCCTCCAGGACCAGAGCTGAACTCATCATCTTAGAAGTTGAGAACTTGAATTTTATTTATAAAGCCCATTTTAAACAACAGCTATATTCCAAAGCGCTGTTCATAATTAGAAACAACAATTATAAAACATCATTGACACAGTACAAATACAAACATGGCAGACCTGCATGAAAGAGTAACAGGATGTGACCAGATCTCAAAGTGAAAGGAGCTCAGTGTGTTTTTGCTGTCTCTATTTTTTTGTTTTATTGAAATACACAGAGTGCTGTATGTGCAGAAAGACTTTAGCAGACCTTTTTAGGACTCATTAGATTTCATAAAAAAATTTGGTAACATTTTCTATAAATACTTTTTATAAGACACTACGAACACATCCATAACACATTATAATGCATTTAGAAGGCATTATAAGCAAAGGTCTAAATATTTAAAAAACAGTTTATAAGAGCTTATAACCATTTGCATTAAGCATTTTCTTTTGTTAATAAAATTGCATTATAACTGATGTTTATAACGCATTATATTGTCAGTGATAAGGAAACTGAAGCCCACCTTACATAGTGCAGTATGACCTGCCTAATCTTACACAAACATGTCTTAAGAACCTTTCTTTTTGTCTAAAATATGTCTCACTTTACTTATAGCTCACAAATACAACTTAAAAGTTATTATAATTAGGTTATACTACTTTATGCCTGTCAGTGATAATGTATACCCACAATGGCAAGTGTATAAATGCTGGCACTTTACTTGAATCTTGCAAAGATGTATGACAATACATTAAAATCACTATATGCTAATATTCAATTCCAGATCATAAATTATTAAAATTTGGGTTTAGGAATAGGCTGGTCATAATGCATTATGCAAGCTGGGACTGAGTTGCCATGGCACTGACAATACAATGTGTTATGAACACTGCTTATAATGCATTATATTAACAATTCACAGTGCATTATAATGTAGCTATAGTGTGATGCATTTTTATAAATATGTATAGCAATGTTAATAATGCCTTATGAATGCAGTAATGCATTATAACATGTTATGAATGTGTTCATAGATCCTTATAAATGTGGGTTTTTTTTTCTGGATTAACATGTTTTTTCAGAGAAATAATCACTTGCTGTCTTTGGTGTTCATTGGCTTAGACCACATTACAATGCAACAAGGAGACCACAGCAAACGTCAGCTACATTATCTTGAAAGACCTGTTGACCAATCCCAACGATCCATCTCCTTCAGTTTTCTCCACTTTCTCTCTCTCCTTCTCTCTGTCCATCTGTCCCTCTGCCTCCTGCACTGAAGTGGTTAGAATACAGCAGGCCACCAAAAGATGGCAATGTTGCAGTGCTGAATTCCAAGGTCCTCTCTCTCTCTCTCTTGCTCCCTCTTTCGCTCACTCCCTCCCTGCCTCCGTCTCTCTCCCTCCCTCAGACTGACCCTCCGCGGTGGACCCTCCGTCCTCCGGCTCGTCTCCTCATCCCTCCGGTCTTCTCTGTGTTCCTCCTCTAATCTGCCATGTTATTCCAGCTCGGAGAACAGCATCAGCCGCTCCTTCTCAGAAAAAGCTTTGAGAAGATTAGGAAGAGTCACTTTTTGCTGGAAATGTGCCACTGAGAGAAAAGTGGGGTAAACACATGTAGCAGAGCCTTTATATGAATCATATATCAAAAATGTCCACTACTGAAAAGGGGCAGTATGAGTAGTATTTTAATTTTTTCATTTGTCGTTATCTTGAAAAAATTACATCACAATATGCTTCTCTGAGCATCTCATATCATAGGTACTTAAAGAAAACTGACCAGCGGCATTTTCAGTACGAAAAAGGCATAATTAGGCCTATTTAATTTAATTTAGTTCAGTGCAGCCTGTGAAGTGTTGATTAGGTGATTGTATCTTTTTTTAAATGTGGCACTATTTACACGTTTTATGGTACAGTTTATTAAACTTCAGATATGTGCAAATATTGTGCATATTTTGTATGTTCTGTCTTGTAGAGTTGTTTTAGTCAGCTGGTGTGACTGTAAAATAACTCCCCACACAAAAAAACCCTTTAAATTTGACACTCATCTTGTTCCCTCTTTTTTCCTCTTCATTTTCGTTGACTTAAAAACTGCTTTTTGCTTATAATGTTGTGTCTTCACTTCTCTTCTCTTCTCTTCTCTTCTCTTCTCTTCTCTTCTCTTCTCTTCTCTTCTTATCTCTTCTCTTCTCTTCTCTTCTCATATTTGTGATGTGTAATTACTGCCAGGAGGAAGACATTGCCATGCATTTTTTTTTTGTTGTTTTTTTTTTATCCAGCAGCCAAATGGACACCCAGCAGGCCAGCAATTCAGTAGCGATTACCACACTGAACTCCTCCAAAATATGTCTCTCTTAATGGGTTATAGAGCTGCATCCTGCAGGGAAAGGGTTAACAGAACAGAGTCGATCTACCATAAATTGCCACTCTCAACTAAATTACATCCTTCTGCGCATCTTGCAGAGGTGATCAGGAGGAAAAAAAGCCCCTAAAAGTGGGAAGATGTCACGATTATATTAATTGTCACATGGAGTGCTCAGCTGAAGAAAGCTAAAAACATTACCGGCGAGTTTTAAGTCGGGATGCCAGCATACTCTGAAGTGCTTGAATGTCTGTGGGTGCACAAACATATTTGCAAGTAGCTTAATGTGTGTTTCACATGTGTATTGTGTGTGTGTGAAGTGGCAGCTTGTTTGTGCTGTGTTAGAAATGTTCGGTACAAGAATAGTTTTTGTCAGTAGCTTTTTTCATGTCACATAACACATACAGCTCACTGCCTGGCTTTATTGTTGGCTGGATTATTGTTGGAAGCAGCTAGGATATACTTATTATTCAGTTATTAACCTTATACTTCAGTAACTACAATGATTTACTTGTTAATTGTTATGAACCTAATATGTAAATTATATAGATGAGTGAAGAATTGAAGTGTAGACCCTAATACAGATAATCCCTTAATAAAGCCCTTTTCTTCCCAAAAAGTAAAAAAAAAAAAAGTTATTTACTACATAAAAAACAACCATATAGCTTACTTGTAGCAGCAACACAGGCTTCTACAGGGTGCATATCCCTCAGAATTTAAAGAGTTAAAAGTTTACTCATGTCACACAGCCCTGCTCCTAAATTTTGATTGGTTGATGACAACACTGAAATTGGTGTGTCGTAAGTCTTCAACATTCTCCATGCATGCGTGTGTGTGTGTGTGTGTAGGCTCAGTTTCTATACCTCCTGCTAATTGTAGTGCCATTCGTCTTCTGCCTGATTTAGTCCAATTCCAACTGAATCCCACTTAAAATCAAATGGAAATGAGATAGAATTGAAAAATAAGCAATAGAAAAAAAAAATTCATCATACATCTAGAGGGCCATCATATCAAGTGCGTCTATTCTCTTTGCCTCTATTACAGCTTCTATCTGCAAGGATATTTTTCCACACCTCCAAAGTTCAGTGTTGGTTGCACTTTCTGCTTCTTACGATCCAAATAATCCCAAACACATTCAGTGATGTTGAGGTCTGCACTCTGGGGTGGTCAGTCCATTGTTCTGAGAACACCAGCAGCTTCTTTGTTTAATATGTCTATTTCCTTTTCTCAGTAAGAGCTTCTTGACAGCTACCCATTCTTTCGGACTCATAGCGCTGAGTTGTCTTCTTACAGTGGAAGGATGGTGGACCTGTGGATTCTTTCATATCTGAATCAAGAGTGGAGCTTGATTTTCTCCTCTCTCTCAAAGATGAAAGCTTTAAGTGCTGTTTATCTGATGGTGACAGTTTTGGTAGTCTACCAGGTCTTACACAGTTGTTCCCATAGTCCCATTTTCTCTGTATCTTTTAATATTTTTTTTAACTCCTTTGAGTTTTGGAAACTCACTTTGACTTTATCCTTCATTATGCATGTCTTATATCTAATCACCTAAAAAATAAGTAACTTTTGCTTAATTATCATTTTGACTGGACATTAAATAAATGATGAGTGGTCTCTAAATGTATATGTGGTTGCTAATTTTATATTGTTGCTAATTTGGTTAAATATATTGTACTATATATTGTAATTTTGTGTCACAATTCACTTAAAAACAATTAATATTATTATCTTTCCCGATGCAATGCAGTGCAGTGTTGTGAGTTGACTGAATATAACAGAAATACAATGGGTTCCGTCTCTGATTATGTTGTCTCTGAATGCTCTGGAGATGCTCCTTGGTCTCAAACCCAGGTCTAGCATTAGGAAGGTGTTGCACTGACAGGGTATTTACAGAGGAGTATGACAGGACAAGCCTGTTTCAGTGGAACAGGTCGTCCTATTTGAGGGAAATAGGGGAAGCTGAGCAAAAATAGCATGAGCGAGTCGGAGTCAGGTGGTCTCCAGCCTCAGGCAGACATTGTTTATTGCTTATTGCATTGTGGGGCCAGGCACACTCAAATAAAACAATAGCGTCTAGGGACAGTTCACTCTAAATATTGTTCTACCAGGAAAAAAGATGCTTGTGTTTCAGGATATCGACAGTGCATTTTTCTTTC